>SNQJ01S0053675.1:100278-145403 GCA_010110895.2 Picea sitchensis
TCATTATCCTTCTAGATGCTCACCCTGAGGTCCCGGGAACAATGAAATGCTTCTCCAAAAAAATGGACCTGCAAAATAAATCCCATAATTAATAAATGTTCCTCTTGTTGAGGGGATGCATTGCGGTGTCTTTTACTTTCCATTGCACATGGCACTCAATGTATCCTAGCTTCAAGTGGCACTGTGGTACTCTTTACTTTCCCTTGCATATAGTACTCAATGTTAGATGCTCACCTTGAGGTCCCGGGAACAATGGAATGCTTCTCCAAAAAAATGAACTTGCAAAATAAATCACATAATTAATAAATGTTCCTCTTGTCGAGGGGATGCATTGTGGTGTCTTTTACTTTCCATTGCACATGGCACTCAATGTATCCTAGCTTCAAGTGGCATTGCAGTACTTTTTACTTTCCCTTGCATATAGTACTCAATGTTCGGACTCTAATAAATTAAATGGCAAAGGGCTTGGAAAAAGGTTGCATTGAAAACGAAGGATGCAACACACCCTTTACAAAGGCACCCATAAATGAGACAATACGAACCCTTGTATGTCAAGGACCCCATACCTAGATGTCTTGCCCCAGAATCCACCTCACACTCACTACATGACTTTTAGATAGGTTCCTCTTGGGAAACGTCCCTTGGGGATTGGCTTACCCAATAGGGCACCATGACACCCCTCCCATACCTAAACTAGGCAAAAATTATAAGGTCTTTGAGCATTTGTTTAATTTGAAAAGGGGGGTTTGATGCATATGTTTGGGTGGTTCTTGTATTAGATATGGCTTACTTGGCATGATACTTTTGACTTGTGAGCCCTTGCAGGGTGTATTTGCTTGTCTTTGCAGGACCTTGCCCAATGAACATGTATTCATGGGGAGATGACTTTGTTCGGACCTTCATGAGGGTCTTTGGTGCCTAATGATGGATGCCAGACCCCACGTCAGGGGTACATGAGATGATGGACGTTGCACCTTGAGGATGGAGGACGTTGGCCTTTGGAGGCCTAGATGTCACTTGCCTAGCCCATGACGTCACCCTTGGAGGGCTAGGGCTTGATGGAGATGGTTCCAGAGAGGAGGACACTTGGCATGGCATTTGGGCATGTGTGGGCATGATGTATGGCCTTTGGAGGCCTAACGTCCCACCCTTCCAACCTAAACGTCACACTTTTGAGCTCAACGTCACCCTAAAAAAGGATGATGTCACCCTTCTAGGGTTTATTTCATGTAAAATTTATTTTTTCGTAAAGTGAAAGGGCAAATTAAGATGTCGGCCCTCTTATCTAAAGACATGACTTTTGGTTGGAGTCTTTTGGTGGCTAGGATTTCCCATATAAATATGGCTAGCCACCATTTCATTTTTTCATGACAACTTTTCTTCACACAAGTGAGAAGTGGTCTGAAATTTTCGCCCTATTTGGGGTTATTGGTCTCTTTCACTCATGCACTAGCCTTTGGAGGACAAGTGTTGGATATCTCTTGTTGATTTTTGGTGGAATTTTCTGCAATTAGGGTTTGCTCTTGTCATTGTCTTGGTGAAGTAAGTAAATTTCTACAATTTTTATGTCATTAATACTTTATTGTGAATTTACTTGTTCATATTGAAGATTTATTGTTTAACTAAAACTGTAAGAGAGGAGCATAAGGTCTTCCTCCTCTCACAAGGATAGTTTCATCCATTAATTTGTGAAGGAAATCCTACCTAGATCCAAGCTCCTAAATCCCTAAAGTGCTAGCACTTTAGGAGTTTGATTCTAGACACTTGTTGTGACATTATTGAAGAATCTAAGAAGGGAAGAGAGAATTGCTAGAGCACAAAAGTGCTTGCGCTCTAGCAACCTCTTCTTGAAATCTAAGGCTCTAAGGTACTAGCACCTTAGATTTCAAGCCCTTGCTCTTAGACATTGCTATCATCATTCTCCCATTGCGTGTTTATTGCTATTATAAAAGACTCTATAGCCCAAGGGGCACTAGTTTACTTGCTCTCTTGTGAAGGAATTTTATCAAACAACACTCAACTCTTATTCTCTAAGCCTTTCTACTAATTTTTCTAACTTTAAATTAGTCTAATTCACTAATTTTATTGCTGCTGTTGCAAAACATTGCTATGACCATCTAATTTGCTACAATTTGCTGCATAATCCACTCTAATAACTAGCTAACATACTCCGAATTTATTTGGAATACTTGGATATTGATCTATTGGACATGTGCTAAATTTTCCTTGTCATTTCATACAATTCTGATCTCTCTAACTTGCTGCTGTTACAAAACTCTAATTGCTGTTGTAAATTGATACATTGCTGCAATTTTGTACCAGCATTAATAAATTCTTGTTGTCTATTGTCTCTTGAAGTATTATTTGCATATTGGTACTTGGAAATATCATATACATGCTATAAATTGCTCTTGTTCCAGGCAGGTACCCGAAATATCCTTTCCTTCCTCTATTTTACAGACATAGACCTCTGACTTAGGTGATCAAGAGGGGGGGCGGTGGGCTTGGCTAATAAACTTGCCACTTTGATCCCTTGAGGTCACTAGGGAAGCCTCCCTTGTGGTTGGACCTCTTCCCTCACTAAAACGAGGGGATTTCTTACTAAGGTGACAGTGATAGCATTTCCTATAGTTACACGGATTTGGGAACTTGTGTTGGGGCTTTGGCTTAAGTACAAATCCTGCGATAATAGTGCCACCATTAAAAAAAGGATGCTACATCGTGAACATAAGTAGAAAGCCAATGTGGAGAAGCAAACTTACAAAAATTGAAGTTTGCAACAATAACAAGTGTAATGACATACCATGAGAAGCTGAACAAAAACCTCTAGGTTGAGATTGATTCCCTTAGGAAGGGTATGGAGTCAATGGAGGAAAGGTTCTCTTAAGAACTCATGGTTGATATGGAGGGGTCCAAGAACTAGATATCTCAGGTCATGGCTTTACTACTCCAACATAGCCAATACAAATCTCCTACCCATTTGTTGGGATCCTCTTCCTAGGGGCATGACACTACTACTTGGATACAAAAGGGAATCTTTCAAAAGTGGACATAAAAAGGTTTGACAACAATGATGTCTTAACTAGGGTGAGCCAAATGGATTAGTATATCTTCTTGCATCAAGTTCAATAAGAGTAGAAAGTATCCCTAGTTGCACTTTATTAAGAGATGGAACCATTCTAGTGGTACTATTGGATAACATAAAGGATCCTTTAGGATTCATACGTTGTTGGCCTAACTTTGTGGGTGACCTTGTAGCTTAGTATGACACTATTTGGGAGTGAGATCATTTTGGTCAGTTGTCTGGGTTGAGACAATTGGGGTTAGTAATGGAATATACTTTGCAATATCAAAATTGGCCATGAGAATAGATGATAAGCTTTTGGAGCTTTACATTGGTGGTTGGAAAGATGATATCTGACATGAGCTTAGGATAGATGGCCCAATGAATATTGATTAATTCATCAAGTTAGTGCTATTGAAGTTAAGAATATAGCTAGACACAAGTCTTTTGTAGGATCCATGCCAAGGGGCAAGGATAATAATGTTGCGAATAAGGCAACAACACCCCAACCCAATGAAATCTTACGAAAGGAGATGGAAGAGAGGCACGCTGAGGGATTGTGCTTTGGGTGTAAAACAACAAATGGTTCAAGGGGCATAAATGATGTGAAACAAAATTTGTTAATTTTGGAAAATAATGAGGATGATGTGGAGCCTCATCAGGAGCTTGAAGATGAAATTGAGCACCCATTAGAGTTCAAAGAAGTCAACACTGTATCGATACATGCCTTTGTAGGTATCAAGTTTCAACACCCCTCAAACCCATAAGATTGCAGGATACATCAAGAATCAAAAGGTCATAGTCCTTATCAATTCAAGTAGTATGCACAAATTAATTAACAAATAGATGGCAGACCATCTCAACTGCTTTCCCTACGCAGTGCTAAACTTCCAAGTGATGATTGCAAGTAGAGTCATTATATCTTGTGGAGGAAAATGTTATAACTTCAATCTTAGCGCTGGAGATTACAACTAATCTACTCCCATGTACATTGTTCCTATTGGAGGGGTAGATGTGGTTCTAGGGGCACAATGACTAAAAAATTTGGGGATGATTGCCATGATCTATGAGGAATTATTTTTGAGGTTCTTTGTAGAGGGAAGAGAATATCAACTCAATGACTTAGAGTATCTTCCTACTCAAGTTATTAAGAATGGATAAGCTCCTCATGAAAGGTGATAATGAAATTAATGTGAGGATTTATTCTACGGAGGCTCAACAAGAAGCTAGAATTGTTCCTTCATACCTACAACATATCTTGGATAAGCATGATTGAGTCTTCCAAGAAATTCCGAAGGGGTTGCACGCATCATGAGATCATGAGCACACCATTGAGCTTATACCAAGTAGTACCCATCCCAACATAAGGCCCTATAGATATCCTTATGAGCAAAAAAGTGAGATTGAAAACATGGTGCACGACATGTTGGATGCAAGCATCATTCGACAAAGCAAGAGTGCATTATCTGCTCTAGTTGTGATGGTAAAAAGAAAGGATAACTCATAGAGGATGTGCCTTGATAACAAAGACTTAAACAAAATCACCCTCAAGGATAAATTCCGTATTCCTGTTATCAATGAGTTGCTAGATGTGGGGATTTACTTCAGAAGGTTGAGAGTAAGAAAGTTACGATCAAGTCTGATTAAGAGAAGACGACATTCCCAAAACCACATTTTGAACACTTGAGGGCCATTTTGAGTTTTTAGTCCTGCCTTTTGGCTTGACCTATGCTCCTTGTACCTTCTAAATCCCCATGAACCAAATTTTCAAGCCCTTTCTTTGAGAGTTTGTTATGGTATTTCTTTGATGACATGCTCATCTACTACAAGCCAAGGGAAGAGCACCTCCAACATGTGGATAGAGTACTCCAAATTCTTGATCACAATCAACTCTATGCAAACTTCAAAGAAGCCCAAATGCACTTTTTGTGAACATGAGGTGGAATATTTGGGTCATATTGTTTCACATGAAGGAGTTAAGGTTGATCCTCAAAAGATTTGAGCTATCATAGAGTGGCCTTTTCCCAAGAAGATCAAAGGTTTTAGAGGATTCTTGGGTCTTATGAGATATTACCAATTTTTTTTTTAGGAACTATTCATGCATTGTTGCCCCACTAACAACTCTCTTGAAGAACAATTAATTTGTGTGGACTTAAGAGGGCCATCCTAGCGTTCTTATGCTTAAAGAATGCCATGATTTCTATGCGAGTGTTGGCAACATGTTATTTAGTAAAACTTTCACAGTGGAATGCAATGCATCAAGACATGGGATTGGTGGACTGTTAATGTAGGAAAGGAAACCACTAAATTTTAAAGTAGTTAACTTAGGGAAGCTTTTGGTTAAATCTACCTATGGAAAGTAAAAGTTAGCCATTTTGCATGCGACCAAGAAATGGTGACAATATGTCAGGAGGCATTTCAAGGTCAAGACAAACCCATGGTGGCATGAAGAAGTATTTAGAGCAAAGGGTGTCTTTAGAAGAACAACAAAAATGTGGTCAAAATGGAAGGATTCAATTTTGAAATCACCTTCAAAAGGGGAAGGACAATGTGGTTGTTGATGCCCTTTGATGTCAAATAGAAGAGGCCACAACCTTATATGCCATCACATCTTACCATTCTTATATGGTTGGAAGAACCTCACAAAGAATAGCAAGAAGATTATAGAATTGGACAAAAAATACTTGTAGGAGGGGAAGGACTCTTTAGAACACTTTGCTTGGAAGGAAGACACACTTTGGTACACATGTAAGATATATTTAGGCCCTCAATCCAAGTTGAAACAAGAAGTAATTATAGAGTCTCATAATTCAACTTTAACATGACGTCAGTGATCTCTTAGACATCTTAACAGGTCAAAACAATTTTTTTTGGAACGATTGTAGAGTGACATTCAAAAATTTGTGGTGGAATGCTAGGGTGCCAAAGGAACAAGGGAGACATTGTCAAAGCTCTTGGGTTGTTTCAAGCCTTATCCATCCCTAATCAAAGATGGGAATAAATCTTAATGGATTTCATTACGTGCCTTATAAAATTAGAAGGTAAGGATGTCATTTTCGTTGTGATTATGATAATCATCCCTAGACATATGGCCAAATTGAGAGAGTGAACAAATTCCTTGAGGTTTATTTTCATTGCAGTGCTTAAGAAAAACAATTGTAATGGCCTCAGTGGCTCTTGCTAATAGAATGGTTATACAATACAACTTCTCGCACAACAAATATGATGAATCCATTCTGTGGTCATCTCTTAGCATCATATCTTACTTACAGGGTTATTCCAAGGCCCAGGTAGTTGATTTGTATCTTCAATAGACTCAAGATACTCTATAAGTACTTAAGGAAAACCTTCAAGTAGCTTTGAACAAGATGAAGCAACAAGTGGATCAACATTGCAATGAGAGGCAATTCTTAGTTGGCAATTGGGATATCTATGACTTCAAGTCTTAGATAATGCACCCTCAAATAGAAAAGGACTCAAAAATTGTCCCCAAAATTTTATGGGCCCTACATGATCCTTCACAATATTGGAGAAGCGGCTTATGAGTTGGAGTTGCCTTCTTCTTTGCATGTTCACAAAGTTTTTTGTCTCTTGCCAAATAAGGTCATTAGGCAGAGCATTCTAGTATAGAGGGGACTTCTAGAATTAGATGAGGAGGGAAAATTGATTCTTGAGTTAGAAGCAATTCTTGACTATCGAACTTGTCATCACTAATTCCCTCATTGAGTGGTAGCAAAGGCCTTTGGCGGAAGCCACATTGGAAGATGAGCACTTCATGCAACATCAACCTTGATTACAAAGATTTGAGGGCAAAGCTTGTTGAATGGAGGGACTATATTATGGTCCTAATTCTCTCCTAATAGTACATCTTCTTCCCTTCTCTTCTCATTCTTCTACTTTGAGTTCCTTGTTTAGAATCAATGAGACCATCTATGGTTCTGTCTCTAGGATGGAGGCTCACTCTTTACTTCTAGGCATGTTAGTCTAGTGGTGTAGTATGGGACCACCTAACCCTACTTCATTTGATGCTCTAGTTAGGCTGATCTAGTGATCCTGAAATGATATAACTCAAACCTTAATTGAATGTTAACTGAGCCCTGTTACATTGGTCAGAGAACTAACCATGAACAACCATGAGTTAGTTATACAACATAAAAACACTATTTGTTTGATTTATTGTTCCCCTCACTATTGCGTGAGTGAACAAAAATTGAATCATTACAATAACTCTATTCATGGATCTTAACATTCTTATTCATCATGAAACCAACGATGTAGTACTAAGCTTTTGTGAAGATAAAGTTCTTTGTCTTGTTGACTATACCCATTCTAAGCATTGCCATATTGTTTCTAAGATCATCTGGTATGTATCTCTACCTTTGATGATGTTTGCCTATTTCTGTCATATCATCTAGATAGCAATGGTAGCAACTTTTATAGCAAAACCTCATAAATGATTTTGTATGTAGTCACTAGAAGGATTACAGGTTTCCATATTAAGATCATATTCTTAGTTTTCTCTTTTGGGATGGGTTTTATCAACTGTGTGTTTTTGTTGGCTTCAATGCTTCGTGAACCAATGATGTTTGTTTCATCCATCAAAGGAAAGAGCTGAGTTTATCTCCATCTCTCTTAAAATTTTGATAGGTTAGACCATATAATCCTAGTGATTTTCTATTCCTCTCTATAAGAGTGTCCTCTACATACTCCGATTACTTCTTAGAAAACTGTTGTAAATTTTAATTCTCATTTTAACCTTCTACTTTGAGAATCACCTTGGGATCCTTGGATGTGATCATGCTTGTTGATGCTTTTGTAGCATCAGGAGGCATTCTCACAAGTGGCCTTGGCACCAGATTAACCCCTTCCGTTTGGTGAAAACCCCCTTGTATTTTGAGTTGGGGGTTTGGGGGCTTGGTGATGGGCTTTGTGGGTTTGTGTTGGGGCTTCACACCCACATAGAATATCTAACTTGATGTTGATTTGTGGAGGGGTTTCTATGTTGACCCCTAAGAATTGTATAAAAGGACATAAGGTCATTGCAACATTCATTATTGTTGTGGATGCTTGGAAATTTCAGTCCAAGTTTGGTGACCTCAGTTGTAGTCACGGAGAGAGGCTGATCTGCCTCAGTTATGGTGTGTTTCCTTGTTGTTTTTGGGCAGGTAAACTTGAAGATGAGCAGCCACACCTAGGAGAAGCCTAGCCGCAGGTTTGTGTGGCAATAGGCTTCCTAGGAGAGCAGGCCACAACCTAGGAGAGGCTTGGCCTGCTAGAGGAAGGCTGCCACTATGCTCTAGAGAGATCGACCTATAATTCTGAGGCAACCGCTGAGGGTAAGGAGGCTTGACCTAAGGAGACAAGGGAGCCACATGCAGGAACAGGGCTGTGGCCTGCTGTTGGAGGGATGCCACAGGCTAGGACAACAACCAGGGAGGTGGCAGAAAGGATGGACATGAGCCCAGGAGGTGACAACAGGGCTGCTGTTAGGGTGCCGTACAGGTACAACAAGTACAACTGGTATAGGGGCTGTTACAGCACTTCTGCAGGCTGTAACAACAGTCATTATGGCAGTTTTTAGACAACCAGGAGGGCTGTTACAGCTGCAGAAAATAGGGCAAACTTTGAGGACAATCTAACAACCCTTGAGGGTAGTCTTTGGGACAGCTTGGAGGGAAGGTTGAGGGAAGCCATTAGGGATGTTACAACAACACCTTGAGGGCAGATTTTGGACAGCAAGAAGGGCTGGAAGGACTCAGCCAATCTTAAGTAAGGAGCGACAGAGACAGTGGAGGGCTTGAGGGGGCAAGGGATGCCCTAACCCCCTACCTCAGAACAACAACATTGACACAGGAACCAAGGAAGGTTTCAACAATATTTGTAAGTGTATTTGACATTTTTTCTGTGTAAAGAATTTGGGCCATTGTCCCTGGTACGGGAGCCCTGTTGTTCTGGCTTAAGAACATGTGACTTGGGCATTGAATTCTTGTGTACCTGTGTATGATTCAATTGTTGATCTATTTTTCGCTGTGCTAAGTAGTTAGGCATCTCAATGTGTTTATGCTTATAGTTCAAATAGTAAAATTTGTGTATAGTTGTCTAAGACATAGATCGAACCTAAGGTGTGAGTGCACTAGTCTGGGTGTGCATTGAATTCTAACATGGTATCAGAGCTTGAAGTTTAGCGAAGGGAAGTTGGATCTGAGTTATTTACATAGGTGACAACTCTGAGAGGGAGCTGTAGGAGTGTTGAGGAGCTAGCTTTGAGAGGGAGCTATAGTGACTGTTGCAGATCACAATAGTGTTGAGGAGACATGGAGCAGACGAGGAGTTGTGGAGTATTGCAGCTTGGCGGTGTGGCATGTTGGGAGTTTTGGTGGATTGGCAGAGAGCTCGGTTCACAACAATATGTTGTGTGGCGGGTTTCCAACTCCGTGGATGGACGTCCAATGGCTTATCATAGTGAGTTGCGATGGGTGTAGCTCAAGTGCTTTGGCACAAACAAGATAGCTTCGTGTGGATGGCAAGTTGATGAGTCTTCATCGGGCCAGAGAGTTGCACATTGTCGAGGTGCGAAAGTGTATGAGGTATTTGACCCAGGAGGATGAGGACACTTGCAGAGATGAGTTGTGGAGGTCTAGAGTGGACTATAAGTGTCCATCCACAGCTTGGGACTGTTTTGGAGAGAGGACACATGTTCAGTTGTAGCGTGTGCGTAGACAAGGAGAGTCTTGTGACTTGGATAATGGACTTGGGCATAAGTTCATTGGATGATCGTCCCTGGGGTAAGCAGGATGCTTGCCTTGGAGGATTGCATGGTTCTTATACAGTAGGAGCCACCGACACATGATAGGGGCACATGATTTGTTCGAGAGCTTCACAATGTCTGACTTAGGTATGTACGTGGAGCTTGGTATGAGGACCAGGCAAATAGTATAGGAATTCGATACAATGTCGTTTCCGATGGAGTTGAGGGATGTGTTGCGAGTGGCAAATGTGCTATGGGTGCGAGGAGTGTGTTCTCAGCCTCAACGATTGAGGAGAAGGGCTATGTAGTGTTGTTTCGAGATGGACAGGTGTTATTGGATGCCCAGAGTATCTAGCTCAGACGCAACAGTGGTCTTGGAGTTAGAGAGGGCAACATGTATAGGTAGAAAGGCAAGCCTATGTGAGCCATGACCTGTTGTAGCAGAGTGAGAGTGGACAGGGAGCAGGTAGCTCCGGAGGTCGAGCCGACTCAGAGGGAGTCCGACTTCAGAGGGAGTTAGGAGGCTCAAAGGGAGAGTCAACCGTTCAATGGGAGCCAACCTTCAGGTCCAGATGGGAGAGAGGCATGTTCCAAGACCGTTGAGAGGGTGTCATGGGTTGAGATGGCCAAGGTAGGAGGCTCAGGAGCGGGAGGCTTCTAGGAGCAGGATGTCTTCCAAGATGGGACCATGCCATACAACAGGATTTGCTTCGGTGACAGAGGGAGTAGCCAATCAAGTGGATTGAGTGCAGCTGTGGTAGAAGATCTAGAGTGGGAGACAGAGCCACTTCTAGTGTGGGAGACAGAGAAATTTCCAGGTGATGGAGTATTGGGTGAGAATGCTTCCCTCGCTAAGAGTGAGTGTTGATGCTTTTGTAGCATCGAGAGGCATTCACACAAGTGGCCTTGGTGTCGGGCATGTGGGAATTGTCATTGGCACTAGATTAGCCCTTTCGTTTGGTGAAAACCCCCTTGTATTTTGAGCTGGGGGCTTGGGGGCTTGGTGATGGGCTTTGTGGGTTTGTGTTGGGGCTTCACACCCACATAGAAGGTCTAATTTGATGTTGACTTGTGGAGGGGTTTCTATGTTGACTCCTAAGACTTGTATAAAAGGACATAAGGTCATTGGGACATTTCATTATTGTTGTGGATGCTTGGAAATTTCAGTCCAAGTGTGCTGACCTCAGTTGCAGCCATGGAGAGAGGCTTATTTGCCTCAGTTCTGTTGTGTTTCCTTATTGTTTTTGGGCAGTAAACTTGACAATGAGCAGCCAGCACCTAGGAGAAGCCTAGCCGCAGGTCTGTGTGGCAGTAGGCAGCCTAGGAGAGTAAGCCGCAGCCTAGGAGAGGCTCGGCCTGCTAGAGGAAGGCTGCCACTATGCTCTAGAGGGCTCCGTCTCTAATTCTGAGTCAACTGCTGAGGGTAAGGAGGCTCGGCCTAAGGAGAGAAGGGAGCCACAGGCAGGAACAGGGCTGTGGCCTGTTGTTGGAGGGCTGCCACAGGCTAGGACAGAAGCCAGGAGGTGGCAGCAAGGCTGGACAGGTGCCAGGAGATGGAAGCAAGGCTGGACAGGTGCCAGGAGGTGACAGCAGGGCTGATATTAGGGTGCCGTACAGGTACAGAAAGTACAACAGCAGGTACAGGGGCTGTTACAGCACTTTTGCAGGCTGTAACAGCAGTCATTAGACAGCCAGGAGGGCTGTTACAGCTGCAGAAAATAGGGCATACTTTGAGGACAGTCTAACAGCTCTGGAGGGCAGTCTTTGGGACAGCTTGGAGGGCAGTTTGAGGGCAGCCATGAGGGCTGTTACAACAGCACCCCGAGGTCAGATTTTGGACAGCAAGAAGGGCTAAAAGGACTCAGTCAATCTTGAGCAAGGAGCGACAGAGACAGTGGAGGGCTTGAGGGGGCAAGGGATGCCCTAACCATCTGCCTCAGAACAACAACATTAGCACAAAAATCAAGGAAGGTTTCAGCAGTATTTGTAAGTGTATTTGGCATGTTTTCTTTGTAAAGAATTGGGGCCATTGTCCCTAGCATAGTTGAAAAAGCCTCCAAAAAATCGTAGACTTTTTAAAAATCACGATTTTTTCTAGGCAACAAAAAATCGGCTGGAAACAATCTTGAATTTTTAAAAGTCGAATAAGTCGCGACTTATTCATAAAAGTCTGGACTATTTCCTAAAAGTCACTATTTTGTAGAAAAAATCGCGGGCCAGTTAGTGGAAATCACGGGGAGGAGGCCTTGACTCGGTCAAGTAGGTACTAGACCCCACCGACATGCAAGATTAATTTTTCTTTAAAAGGGTTTGACAAAAAACGCTGGCAATTAATGGTAATGTTAAATTAAAAGTTGACATTTCCTTTTTATCCTTTTACTTAATTGTTTCAGGATGTTTGCGAGTGGTTCCAACCTCATCGGACTTGATATGGAGAAAGTAGAATTTCATATCCCGTTCAAAATCCAGCAGACTTAATAGTTTTCAAGATTTCAAGATTGGTAGGATTGCAACATTTTCATTGGATTCTATCACGTATGAGGGTATGGGATTGGCATTTAATCAAGAGCACCAAGCCCTTTATGTACTTTGATGTTGGTGGTATTGATTGTTGAACTCCTTAGACATGGCCTTAGCAAAAATGTACCTTTCACTCAAACCAAAATCATTGATTAGGCATGGTAAGTTTTTTCTACCATATTATAAGGCTTCGATTAGGTAATTTCATCAAAATTGGGAGGTGTTCACTAATGTCTCTAGAGGATCAAGGTAGAGTTAAAGGGTGATATTAATGATGGGGATCTTTCAAAGTTTCAATAATTTTTTGGAATCATGGTTTGGAATTTTTAAAATATACTTTTTTCATTAAAATTTAAATATTTTATGTAATTTTTAGTAAACCAAGTCATTGAAATCAGATCGGTCCGAGTCAATCCGAGTTTGAGTCTGAGTTGGAGTTGCCATCAACCGATTCCGAGGCAGAGTCCGAGTTTTAAAACATTGCATTGTACATCTACCTTATGATGATGAGATACATTTATATATGTGATGCCATTTTGTATTGGTTCTCCACTTTTGAGTCTTTGATTGGACAACTATTAGGATTCAGGATTCAGTATCGACTTTGATGTATCATTTTTTTTTGGCATCCACTACATCATATATATTAGTGCTTTCTCCATATTTATGTGCCAATGAGTTTATTTGATGTTGTTGTTGCTTTATATGTGTAAAATTTTGAAAAAAATGAATATATTTTGTATTTTTTAATGTTTGTCGTGGTTTTCCATTTTTTTGCCGATTTTTTCTGACTTTTCCAAAACGATGTTTTCCTGACCCTTGCCGATTTTTTCAACAGTGGTCCCTAGTACGGGAGCCCTGTTGTTCTGGCTTAAGAAAAGAACATGTGACTTGGGCATTAAATTCTTGTGTACCTGTGTATGATTCAATTGCTGATCTATTTTCCGCTGTGCTAAGTAGTCAGGCATCTCAGTGTGTTTATGTTTACAGTTCAAATAGTAAAATTTGTGTATAACTGTTGAAGACATAGACCAGACCTGAGGTGTGAGTGCACTGGTCTGGGTGCACATCGATATCTAACAATGCTTAAGGATGTCTTTATGTCTTCAGAGTTAAAAGGGTTTGATGCTTTCTTATCAGCTAGATCCTTGAGATCTGGAAATAAGAGTTAAGAATATTGGTCTTTCTTTATGATAAATGCACCTTGGTCGTAACTTGGGCATGCAATGTGCTTCCAAAATCTTTTTAGCTGTTCAGCCAATCCAAGATTGCAAATTTTAGCTAGCAGTACTCATCATTGCAATTTAAAATTTCCCTTTTGCTTCTACTATTCAACAAAGATTCTCTTTGATACTCAAGAACTGAGTCATTTACTCGTCAAATCCCCATTAAGTGGGAAGGAAACTTAAACAAAAGGACATTTTGTATAGGTGCTACGATTTGGCAAGTTTGACTATAAAATAAACTGCATATGCATTATAGGGGTATCTTCAAGAGAAATATGGCTATTTCACTATAAACTTATTAAAAATTTGATAAATTTCCTAAGATTTGATATCAAACCTAGGAGAAAATGGATTAATTTAGAAAACTTGATGACTGGCAAATTGAATGTTTGAAAAATTGGTGAAGACAATGGCCAAGTAGTAATAAATAGGCTATAATATTTTTGTTGGTCCTAAGCATTTGACTAACCTAGTCAAGATTACTTAACACCAAAAGACATGGTTGAGGCCCTTGGGGATGTAGTTGAGGGTTTTCAACCTTATTAATACCCTCCTTGGAGTCGGGGATTTCCACAATGATACTTCCATTTTGTATCATTTAGGGGTGCTCTTTCATCTTTTAGAAGTCAATGAATGTGCAAGTGATCTAAACAAGGTCGCCATTTCTACTTTCATGCCATTTTACTTTCATATTTTTTTGCAGGGCATTAAGTGGGTAATTAGAGTTAAGCTAGTTGAAAATATCTCTAATATTAATGACCTTGCTTTTTTGTATATAACTGGATTTTCTCCATTCATTCTACTAGGTGAAAACCTCTTATTGTTGTCCAGTAAACACTGGTGGGTGTAAGGGTTGGCGAGTTTAAGAGGTCCTCTCTTTGTTCCTACTGGGAGAATACTCAAAGGTAAGTGCTTTATGCTGCTTCCTGATGCAAAGATTGCCAACAAATGTCCTGATGCAAAGATGCCCTACAAGTGCCTATGTTGAAGTACCTTATTTATTAGTGATCAGTGTTACTCCTGATTTTCAACACATGGAAGTCTTCCTCGGCCCTTTTGGCATTTGAAGCAGTTATTTGGCCTTATTATTTTCACAACTGTTCCCGACTTGAACCTCCTTTTAGCTCTTGAAGGGAAAGAACACTGTTTATTCCTTAAACTTAAACAGAAGTACTCCTGAATAGAGATTGTTACTCTTGTAGTACTGGCATTTTTGTATCCCTACGTCCTGCAGTTTGACAGAGGCGTACTTTGTTGATTGATTGATTGTCAATGGTGTTTGCAGGTATATATTTTGGTTAGAAAATATTAGAATCGTCTCATTTGAAACAAAATTCCTCTAGTGTTCTGTAATTTCAAATCAAATAGCAGAACTGAAAAATCTTGACAAAATTACAATGGCCGGATTGAGTTTACTGGTAAAAAGGATAGAAGTTATAAGATCGAATGCCTTAAAGGAAGCTACGGTTCTGGTTAGAGTCCTTAGGTGCTTCATATCTCCTAAATAAAAAAAAACTAATAAACTGGCTAGTGTATATATCATTTGAGAAGCCCTTTAAACTCGACTGTGAGTGTGTTAGTTACCTTTGCGCCTTGAACAAAGGTTATGTAATATGCACAACTATAGTAAGTATTTATTACATAATTACAGCTATTCCTGAAAGCTTGAATTCTACATGCAGGTACCAAGCAAAACTTCAGCAGAATTTGATGTATCTGGCTGCTATTGCTGATTCTCAACCTCAAGCACAAACTGCACATGCTCAGGTACCATTTGTCAATTGGAAATTGGTTTAATGTCTTTCAACTCACTCTTACTATATTGGATTTGCTTCATTCTTTCTTTTATTCATAATCTTCAATTCACTCATACTCTGTAGTTGACCTTTTCCAGATTCCTCCTAATGCAGTGATGCAGTCTGGTGGGCATTACATGCAGCACCAGCAGGCACAGCAACAAGTGACTCCTCAGTCTCTGATGGCAGCTAGATCTTCCATGCTGTATGCTCAGCAGCCGATGGCTGCTTTGCATCAAGCTCAGCAACAACAGCAGCATCAGCATCAGCAGCAACAACAATCTCTTCACAGCCAGCTTGGCATAAATTCTGGAGGAAGCAGTGGATTGCATATGTTGCATGGTGAGACAAACATGGGATGTAATGGGCCTCTCTCATCTGGGGGCTTCCCTGAATTTGGGCGTGGGTCTGCTACCTCTGCTGAAGGTATGCAGGCCAACAGGGGCTTCACTATAGATCGTGGTTCAAATAAGCAGGATGGAGTAGGATCAGAGAATGCCCATCCAGGTGCTGGTGATGGAAGAGGGAGTTCAACTGGAGGGCAGAATGCAGATGAGTCAGAACCATCATACCTGAAAGCCTCTGAAGAAGAAGGAAACTAGTTGAACTCTTTATTAATACTCAGGCTTAGACAGGCTTAGTAGACAAACTGAGTTCTTAACCTCACTCTTGGGCAAGCATGTAGATTCCAAATCAAAACGATGTTGTGTCTATGAGCTTTTTTAGCATAATTTCTGATATTTTGCAAGATTGATCAGACCTCGTGAAGACTTTGCTTGTCTGAGGCACGACTTGATACTAACATTGGGTGTCCACTTATGTAAATTTATGGATGGACAACGGAATGATAGGTTCACAGTGGATATAGTTTGTCATGAGATAAACCTTGTATATTCACTAGACTTCTATGAACGATCTCCTCTCTTCATAACATCATTTTTCTTTTGAAACCGAAACTGGGAAAAATTTATTTATAAAAAGAGGCTGTAGCAAAGCTAAACAGCACTAGTACATCCATCTGAAGTTTTCCAAAATTACATGCAGAACAGATCCAAACCAAGACACATAGCTTAACAGTGTCTGCTGGCAAAATTTCCCAGTGTCTACTACTACTGTAGATTCTATAGAAACTACGGAAGATATATAAACCTTTAAAAAACATGATCTATTTAGAAAATGTTGCAGCTGGTAGCTTCTTCCAGTCCCTGATTGGATAGGTCCTGGTTTGTGTTCAACTATCTCAATGGCTTCGAAGAGCTGTTGAACTGTGTCCTCTTTGACTTCTCCTTGTCCAGAATACACTGATGCCATTTGATTTGAGGCCCCCTGAATTGGCATCCTTACCCTGCTGGGCGACCAGGTCTTTCAACATAACACATTCTGTTTCAAGATTGACAACCTGCTTCTTTAATTGGGCCAGAATCCCCAAAATGGAAGCAACCTGGGAGATGACTTGCTGTTCATTATCCTGAACTTTTACCGTGACAGCAAATGGAGGACCTGTTGCCTTGTATCATTTCTTCATGGACCTGTAAAATCTTCCTCACTTATTGCTTCTCTCGGTAATCCATAGTTTCAACAGTGAAATCAAAAGACTGTCCGACGAGATACTTGTACCAGCCGAAGGGGCATATATGTAATTCAAGACCTGGATTATCCTCCGAGAAAACAAAAATATTCACAGGGAGACCAAACCAGAAACCATGATGCCCGACCCGATTTGTGAGATGCAGAGAACCATAGGTTGAATCTTCATTCAGAGTCTGTGTTCCAAAGGAGAAACACCCGACTCAAAATAGCATTGACACCAGAGCACACAGAGCACCATACACACTGAACCTGCATGAAATCAAACCTGCAGACAACAAACAAAGTGAAAGAGATTGCATTCACCAACCTGGAAACAGTGCTGAGAGTTGCAGAACAGTCCCGACGTCTGTACGATTACTCCTGAACTTCCTGCAGAACTTCGCCATTATCTCACCTTCACCAGGATATAAAACCGAGACAACTTCAATACCAAAATTCCACACCTGGCTGAACATGTGAAGGGAATATGAGTCTCATTGTGTTTAAGGCCGAGCTCGGAAGTAGAGCTGCCTCATGAGCGAAATGTGTATCATTAAGTGGGTAGTACTTGTCATTTGATGCATTAAGATCAAGGCATGATTTGATGAACTAATGTGCCATTAATCCTTAGAACCCCAACTTTTAACCTAGTGCTCTCCTTTGCAAGTATGTTAGCTTCAGAGTTGTGCTCTCTTAACACCTGATTTCTTATTTTCACTTTTTGAAACCTTGATACCTCTTGTGAGATCCTGGTCAAAATTGATGCTATTTTGTAGTTGGAAGGCTGAAAAGTTTTGTGCATTGCTTGTATAAGTTCCTTGGAGTCTTCTACCACAATGCTAAAGGTAATATGGTTATCTGATGTTAGTCTCAGGGGTTGCAGAAATGGATAGGCCTCTGCCTGATTATTAGTAGAGATTCCGAGACCCCAAGCATAGGATAATTCTTCTTTTACTACAGGATCAGAGTATCCTCCCCGCACCTGCCACTCCTATCTCTTCCTAACATCGTTACTGTTTGTTTGGGGATATTTTCTTTGCTGGTAATTTAGGTGCACTAATTTAGCTGAAGAACACCACCTAAACTGTAAATATGCCTATTTTTGGCATTTCACCAGGCCCGTTTATCTTAATTTTCACATGTTCTGTCAATTGTGCATGTTGATTTTATCTTAGGAAGAGCAATAGGTCGAAGATTGTGGTTTCATTTCTATTTTATTGAGTCCAGCATTAGAAATTTGTTAAACAGCTCTACTGTTTCCAAAAATTGAGCCTGTAGAAAATACTCTTTCAGCCTTATATATGCCTCCTGTATTTGTTCACATAGAAATTGTCACTGTTTACTGCCGTATATTATGAGTTTTACTTCTCAGAGCCTTACCTGAGCAGAGCTCAGTAATTTAAGACCTCTATATTCAAGAGTATCTTTGAAATGATAGATATAACTCAGCAACTGTTATATGCCCATCTAGTTAGTAATTAAAGATTATTCTGCTTCAGTACAAAGAGTAGTTAATATTTGTTCAATCTGCCCTTCAATGTTGTGATTCCATTTTATATGAACTTCATAACTCTGAATATATAAGAATCTGGTAACAAAATTAATTCATATTCGAGTACAATGTAGCTTGTATGCAATGTGGCGACTGTCATTATATCTGATCGCTATATAGGTTTGGCAGGCTGTTATTGGAATTGAATCTTCATATTATGACTGAGATTTGTAGGTTAAATGTTGGCAGGTTGATATCGCCACTCTTTTTTGGCTTGTTTTGGCTTGGTCAGAGTTGTATTTGAGAATTTTGATAGAGCATAAAGTGTTTTTTCCTTTATATGTATCAAGAACAATATTCGAAATTTGGTATTTTGTATATATATTTCTAAGGTTTGGATCAGGTACAGTCACATGTGACAAAATTTCATTTGGAATGCAGTTTGATAATATTCCTTGATTAAAATTTGATTTCGAATGCAGTTCGATAATATTCCTTGATTAAAATTTTATTTGGAATGCAGTTCTATAATATTCCTTAATATAATGGGCCAAGTATGACTGTTTTCTTGGGAAATTTATTCAGGATAGTGTTAAATGAAACTCCAGTCAATTTGATTTCGAATGCAGTTCGATAATATTCCTTGATTAAAATTTTATTTGGAATGCAGTTCTATAATATTCCTTAATATAATGGGCCAAGTATGACTGTTTTCTTGGGAAATTTATTCAGGATAGTGTTAAATGAAACTCCAGTCAATCCCATACAGCACTGTATTTTTGGGAAATTGGTTCAAGATGGTGTTAAATGAAATTTTCAGTAAATCATATAGTAGACTTGTAATGGATGACATCTTAGGAATATTGCTGAAGTAGAATATGACATTCGGTACTATATCCTAAGGCAGAGTATGTTTCTTCTAAATAACTATGGAGGTTAATAATAATAATTTATTTTTAAGGTCATGGTCAAGCTAGATATCAGATTGGTGTATGAGACGCCCTTGTTTGTGGGACAAGGGATTCCATCCGTCCAACGATTTGACTGGTAAAGTTTACAGAGGTATACATATCCTACCAGCGATTTGACTGGTAAAGTCTACGGAGGTATACATACCCTATCCCCTTGGAGAGTCGGTGTGCAAGTTAAGATATCAATTCTCAAGAAGGAAGGAAAATGAAATTTTATAGTGGGATAATCTATTACAAGCTGCCACAAGATAAGCGTATTTGACTGTTATTAACAACACTTGTTATACCGACTGATATTTAACAACTCTATTTATACTAAGTATTCTCCACTGTAAGACTTAATATTTTTTCCAAGTCAATCATATTTGTGATAAGTTTTCGACAAGAAGGTATTACAGTTTTAGGTGGTGTTTTTTTTTTTTAAATTTCAATTTCATCTTTATGTCAGTCATGATGTGAAATTGGGATACTCTGGTATTATTAAAGTATGACATATTTTGGACAATATCTTTGCTTGCTAGGAGGGGATAAGGTGGTCCTATGAATAAAATATGGTTTGACGAAANAAATTTCAATTTCATCTTTATGTCAGTCATGATGTGAAATTGGGATACTCTGGTATTATTAAAGTATGACATATTTTGGACAATATCTTTGCTTGCTAGGAGGGGATAAGGTGGTCCTATGAATAAAATATGGTTTGACGAAATATGATTTTAAAAATAAAACGTAACACAATGAGACTTGATTGGAGGATTAAAATTGGACTATGGATGTTGATTTTACTATGGATTTAAACACTTTCTTCATGTTCTTCAACCACAACGTGGTAAATTGATTAGGAAATGAAGCCAAAGGTTGTCCTCTAGCTTTTTGTGCTGGTTACAGTTTGTTTGGAATACCTCCTAGAAGACAACAAAGCTAAGCAATGCCTATATGGAATTTCACTTTCATGCTTTTCAATACAACCTTATGATCAACTCATTGATGATACCAACCTCACATGGAGAACTATTCAAAGTATTGTTTTAGAGTTGATGTCCTTGAAATTTTATTGTGCAACCTTAGGGTCCAAGATTTCAATTGATAAATCCCAATGTCTATCTCAGCTTGAAGAAAGTCCACCTTAGGTCCAAGATTTCAATTGATAAATCTCAATGTCTATCTCAGCTTGAAGAAAGTCCACCTTAGGTCCAAGACATGAGATGAAAACTTTTGTAGGATGGAGAAGCATTTGATTCTATAGGATTTCTTTTTGCATTTAATATCTTACTAAAGGATATGTGGCTTTTGGGTGCTAAATAAGATTTATAATTGCCTTCTCTACTAGAACATCAAAGGTCTTTTCTTGCAGGACAAGTTATGATTTTCAGCCATGGTATTGTTGCATTGCATATGTTCTATCCCTCTATGTGACTCCCTTTAGATGTGACTACACAACACTTATAAGCAAACTTTGAAATTTTTGCGAGGGAATATTTTTAGATAAAAGAGGTATACCCAAATAGCGTCAACATCTCTGTTAGAGATGGAAGGAAATAGGATTGGATTTGGCTAACATTTGGTCTCAAGGGGTGGCCTTGGGTGTGGCATGCTGTATATAATATGATGATCATTGGGTAAATTCTTTGGTTCAAAATTGAAACAAGGTTATCTGTTTGCTCTCAAATGTCAAAAATGTGTTATTCAATTTGAGATCAAATAACCTTGTCAAGTTATGAACACAAGTAGTAGAACCTTTGTGCAAATTGCTGCCCGAAATTTGTAAAGAGTGTACAACTTATYTTATCTTTGAGACATAATTCCCCACTCCCGAGGTTTTTTAAGTAAAAATGTGGGTCTTTGAGGGGAGGGGGTTTCAATAAAAGTGGGTTTGGAAAAAGATAACATTGTGCACCTATATCAAGTCACCACATTTAGGATGTAAAATACTCTAATATTACATACGACTACAATCAATAAGAATTTTTTTTGTAAAGAGTGTACAAATTGTCCCATCTTTGAGACATAATTCCCCATTCTCGAGGTTTTTTAAGTAAAAATGTTGGTGGCTCTTTGAGGGGAGGGGGTTTCAATAAAAGTGGGCTTGGAAAAAGATAACATTGTGCATCTATGTCAAGTTACCACATTTAGGATATAAAATACTCTAATATTACATATGACTACAATCAATAAGAAAGAGTTAAAGAATTGATGATGGCATTGCCTTAAAATGAGAAATTTTGGGAATTCTTATTAATTGGGCACTAGATATACCCCTAATTATTTTACGTAAAATATGTTGGCTTGGCTGGAATTATTTTACGCAAAATTCAACGTTGGCTTGAATTTTGCATAGATTGCCCCGACTAGAACTCAATTGTTCTACAAACTTTTCTTACAAAATAATGTAGTGACTATGGGTTCACTTATGAGTAAGACAAGTATGTGTGTTCATTGTGAGTGGACAATTACCAATATACAAGAATATTCTGGTACAGTCAGCAGCCACAATGGACAAATATTATAGTCATAGTGATTTTTAGATTAATCTTCAATGGTGCAATTAATAAATCAACTACATTGGTACAATATATTCCATATATTGTTCTCACTTGATCCTTTGTACAAATTGACATTTGTTATTTACATGGAATCATAAATTTCTATGTTAATCACAGTTTTGTAACGAGTATACTAAGGTCCATTTGGACTAAAAATGGGATGTGGAATTGTTCTATTTTTATGCAAAGTCCAAGATTGCATTTAAGACGGTTGTAGCCATTTGGGATTATCCGGCCATGAGGAATGTTAAGGTAAATATTTCCATGGAACCATCAAAGCGTGGGGAATATCTAGTTCAATGTACTTGTAAGGCTTTAAATATTACAAAGATATTCATGAAAGAATTGATTAGATTTTATGGCACCCAAAGATTCAGATAAATATATAAATCTTACATTAAGCTTGTAGAAGAGATTATTCTATGCATTGGGCGCACAACAAAATTTTGGCACCACCTATCATCCGCAGGCTAATGGACAAATTGATAGACTAAATCAAGTCATCGAAGATGTGTTGCAAATGTATGTCATTGACAAGCCATCCAAATGAGAAGACTACTTAAATCTGTTAAGAGTTTGCATACACTAATGTACATTATGTAGTTTGAGTGAGTCCATTTGAGACTTTGTAAGGTTGAAAATTCAATACTCTAGTAAGAGAGGGGATGAACATCAAAGACAATGGTAGAGAGGAAAAGAGAGGAAAAAAGATTCCCTCCTAAATGCGGAATGAAAAAAATGTTACAATTCCTAATCAAGGCAAAAAGAGTAGTGGAGTGGAAGGCCAGCCTTTTAAACGATCAGGGAAAGGTGTTACTCCAAATCAACAGGGAAAGAGGGTGCATGGAAAACATAATAATCTTGAAACCAACCAAGAAAATGAGATTTGTTTTTCTAAGAGATAGAGGCCAAAAGATAAAGAAAATTCTTCCATTAAAAAGAGGAAATCTTTCAATAAATAAAGTGGGGGAAAATATATTTCTTTCCAGAGGGATATAGGGATTCAAGGTTGCCTCACACAACACAAAAGGGAAAGAAAATGTTCTTTTCCAAAAGATACAGCTGATGGAGATTAAAACTTATTCATCAAGGCAATGGTAAAAAGAGGAAAATAGATTCCCTCCTAAGAGTAAAGTGGAAAAGAAAAACAAATTTACAATCCTTAAAAAAGGGCATTGATGGAATGGAAATACCACCTTTCAAACCAACCAGGAAAGAGTGTTATTCCAAACCAACCAAGGGAAGGTTTGGGAAGGAAATTAATATTCCAACTAACCAAACCAAGAGAGAACACATAATCAAATTTTGTTTCACAAAAGAAAAAGGCCAAAACAAAAGGAAGAATCTAAATTCAAGTGAAGATTTTCTTTCAAGAGTTAAGTGAAGATTCAAGGTTGCGTCACCCAACACAAGAGGGCAAGAGGTCGTTTTTTTACCAAAAGAGACAGGAGAGAAGAATCAAAACTTATTCACCAAGGAAAAGGGAGAGAGTGGAAAAGCAATTCCGTCCTAAAAGAGGAAAGGCTAAAGAACAACAATTCCTAATAAAAAAAAAATAAATCTGCTGGAATTGAAGGAAGGATTTCCAAAGTAACGAGGAAATAGGGTGTTACCCCAAAGCATCAAGAAGGGAAGGTATGGGATTTTTTTTTTTTCTCCAACAATTCGAGTAATAGTAAAACAATCCCGTTGTAATTGAAAGAAGTTTTCCAAATTAATGAGGAAATAGGGTGTTACCCCAAAGCATCAAGAAGGGAAGGTATGGAAAAGTTTTTTTCTCTCCAACAAGTCAAGTAATAGTAAACATGACCAAATTTTGTTCCAAAGAGAAAGAGGCCAAAAGATGGGAGATAGTGGATGCAAAAAAAGCACTGATGGAATTGAAGGAAGGACTTCCAAACTAATGAGGAAATAGGGTGTTACCCCAAAGCATCAAGAAGGGAAAGGTAAGGAAAAGAATAAAATTTTCCAACAAGTAGAGTAACATTAAACACATCCAAATTTTGTTTCCAAGGGAAAGAGGCCAAAAGAGAAGGAAGAATGAAAATTCTTCCAACTAAGAAGGGAACTCTTCTAATGAAGAAGATGAGGGAGAAAATTCTGATTTTTTTCCTAGAGTCAAGTGAGGTATCAAGATTTCCCCACACGGTAGGATTTATTCTTGTACCAAAAGAGGGGTGAACACAAAAAATCATTTACCAAGGTGGCGATGGAGAGAGAAAAATGGACTCCCCCCTAAAATCAGAATAGGAAAAAGAGAGAATTCCCAATCAATGCTAAAAGGAAATTGATGGAATGAAAGGAAGGGCTTCAAAACCAATGGGGAAAGCAGGAGTTAACCCATATCCACAAGAAGGGAAAGGTACAAAAAGGGAAATGATATTCGAAACAACTAAACAATTTTGAAAATAGAAGCAGATTTTGTTTCACACAGAAAAATGCCAAAAGAGAAGGAAGAATGGGAGAAATTTCAACCTAAAATAGAGGGAATCTTCAAATGAAACAGTTGAGGGAAAATAACCATGTTTCTTTCCAAGAGGTAAGTGAGAAATCAAGATTGCCTCACAAAAATGAGGCCAAGAAAATATTCTTTTACCAAAAGAGAGTAGGTGAACATTAAAACTCATTCTCCAATGGGATAATCTAATAATAAATCTAGCTCATAATTGTAAGTAAATAAAGCTTGAACCAAATTGAAATCCACGCATTATTGAGTGAAAGAAAAAACAATAAGGATTCCACATATTACCTTTTCTTTCCCCCATTGGTTCTCAATTTTTTTAAAAAACTTCTTCCATTCTAGCTCTCTTATTTTGACCATTGTTAGTTCCATAGGTGTATTTTTAAACTCGTTTTCCCAGTAAAACATATTGAGAATTCCAAAGTTTGTAAAATTGAAATTAAACATTGAAATATGTGAAAAAGTAATAATAAGAATTGAATGTTAAATGTTAGGTTGAAAATTACTTATAAATTTGGCATATAAGTAACCTCCCAACCCTATTTTCTGGTCATGTAAATGATTACATCTTTTTTTCTTACACTATACTATAACCTGACACAAAGATAAGTTTTCTCCTCCCTTTCTTTCCTTGATTTTCTTCTCAAAATTGGTATCAAATTCTCCCTATTCTTACTTTGTATAAGCTCTTGGTGCAACTTAATCATATTGTCATGGTTTTCCATTCTCCTTAATTGGTGAAAAAGGTTGAAATGCATTTAGCACTAGAAACATAAAGGTTATAAATTATAGGTCTTATTATGACATGGAACATAGTCATTATTATAAGGGGTACCGTAGGTGTTTTATGGGTTAATAACAATGAGACTGTAGGGGTTATAAGGGACCACAAACATTATTGACAGTGGGACCAGAAACGTTATTGACAATGGGACCATATGTATTTTTAAGGGTTGTTAGTGGTTTGACCATAGGGGTTTTAGGGGTGATTAGAGCTGGGACCATATGGGTTACAAGGGTCATAAGTGTTAATAGGGTTGGTACCATATGGGTTAAAATAAGGGGTGCATGGGGGTTATAACATCCTGACCAAAAGGGTTTGTTATCATGCCACTTTCGTCCACGTGCAACACTTAAATGATTTGTATTAAGGACATAAAAAATTAGTTCTAAACATGTGTATGAGCTAAAAATATTAAAGGAAAGGCCAATTATACATGAAAATAATAACTCAAACATTTACTTCTTTCCAAGCACTTTTCTTTTTTGTCATTTTCTTTCCAACAAATTTTAAGTTCAATAATCTCACATCTCACACCTTGCAAACAAACATTACCAACATACATAAGAAAACTTTAAAATTAATCATTTAATCTAATATGATAAACATTTTTTTAGAACTCACTAACTTATGACCCCTATACCAACATCAATCCGCAATAGGGTGCAATTAATATAGAGCTAATTTTTTGTTAAAGAACACCCACATTTATCCCAAATTAGGATATTTGAGGCAGGTGATACAAAAATGATTCAAGATCATCGAAACTTGAAACTAGAAGTTTATTCAGTAAGGAGATAAGTCCTTTAGTAGAATGGGTGTAACTGAGGGTGCATATTGAAAGGTAGGTGCTACATATGAGATTAGATATCACTCCATAGATAATTGATTGATCATTCTATACCCATGCAACCACTTCTTGTGAAGAGGTCCCATCTTAGGTTTACCACTTGAGAAAGTTCTCATGGAGATTATGAGGGTACCTGAGAGAGAGAGATAATGCACCTCCCCCCTTGGATTTCATATCCTTGGGCATAAGTCACTATGTATTATCTATTTCAAACCTTCACTTGGTTTACACTTGCATTTGATTTCATCACCCCTAGGTGGAGGCTCACTTGGAAGGGATTTTTGATCTTATGGTTTGCTTGAGTCTTGTTAGCATGTCTTAGGGGTGTGTTTTATTTTCCTTTCATCATATTTGGGAATCTCATCACCAAAAACATATTCACTTTTATAAACAACCTAGAATCTCTATTCTTCACCACTTGAACCACCGCACTTCTCTAAAACAACTAATAGATTGCAGTTAGAACCAAAGATTTCATAGCTTGAACACTATTGCGAATCCTAACCACCCTAAGCATTCTCTTAAACTCCATGGTCTTCCTCATTTGATAAGAGGTCTCCCATCTCGTTCTGCGCAATCCTTTAGTAGCATTGCAAGTTCTTCTAGCATATATGGTTTAGGTCGTGTTCCTTCTTTGTTTCCTACTCATAGGGTTTTTCCATTCATGGCTACTTTGATCTTGTTGGTTAATTCATCTCACCAATCATCCTATTCCCACATAACACAACTTGGTTGTTCATTCCTACCTAGTTGTGATTGAATATCCCTTAATTCGAAGGTGGAGCTACAAAGGACCCCACCAATCACATGATGAATTTTCATATGTGATGTTCCTCTAATAAAATAACTGAGGATTTCACTAGGCTTAGGTTATTTTAACACACCCTCATGGGCATTGTGACTATTAATGTTATGTTGAACTTGCTATTGGTACATATGCCACCTTTGAGTCTATCCAAGGTCTTTTGACAATTTTTCAGTGACTTGTCTGGCATGTCATTGGAGTTGAGATCCTCACTATGTGTTTCCAAACCACTTCCATCCACATAATGGATCATATTCATCAGTGGCAATGGTGGAGGAGCCATTGCCACTCGGTGAGAAACTCCTCATGGACTGGTTTTTGAAATCTCTCCTTCTCGCCATTGCCAAAGATGTGGCCACTACCCTTCCCCAAACCAAAGAAGAGGCAATCCTAACATTGTCATATTTAGAGTCAATTTTCGACGTGTCATCAATGTTACATATGTTGCTTTCACATTGAATCACGATGCAAATGAACGTCGAGGAAACACCAAATAAGAATCGTTTCTATTTTGACATGCATGATGTCAGCCTAACATCAAGTAAGTGCTATAATCCACACATTTTTTGATGTAATGGCCATAAATGTTGGTTAAGCAACATCTTTCCATTGTATAATTGACATCAGTAATGTCGCTTAATTCTTTTTCCAATTTATTTTAAATACACAACGATTATTAGATGTGACTTCGATGTATATCTGATGTTCCTAACATCTCTAAATAGTTTTTCCCTGAATTATTTAAGCTAAATGTTGGGCATGCAGCGTACCTTTGATGTATGCTCAATGTTTTTTTACGTTGCTTGCTTTTAAAAATAATTATTTCAACTATATGTTGATTCAACAATATTTTGATGTTCATATCGTTGCTAATTTTTTTTCTTGTATTATTTTAGGCACACATTGATAAATTGACATTGAGTTGATGTAGAAATATCACTTAAGTGATGCCAAGAGAAATTTGATGACATTGAGTTGATGTAGAAATATCACTTAAGTGATGCCAAGAGAAATTTGACACCTACCATGTGGCATGTGCCATGTCAGTAGTCTATGATGTGTAATGTGACACATGACAAGTGTTAGGTCAACACATGTTGACTTGTAACATGCCAAGTGGTAGGTGACACATCAACATGTGTTGACCTGGGATATGCCATGTGGCATGTTACATGTCAGCTATCGTTGACCTTGCATGTGCCACATGGTAGGTGTCATATGTCTCTTGACATCAATTAATCTACATTAGAATGACGTGCATGTGATACCTTTGACACATGTTTCAATGTGAAATTGACATTACCATAGAGAATTATTGTCAAAGTAACAATGAAAATACAAGGTTTGATGTCTTTTTAACAAAAAAAAATGGACCTATATTATACTATTTCAAAAACATATGGACGCCAAAGCATGATAGGGGTTTGGCCACCCTAACCACTAAAATAAATGTTAGTCAATGATTAGGGGCATGTGATGCTAACATGGAAATCTCTCCTTGTGTACCTAATATTAATGGCACAACAATGTAAAGGTTAATGATAAATATATGTTCAATAGTGGCCCTATAAGTAGTGTAAGTTCTATGGGTAGAATTTAAGAGAAATATTTTTAAATATCTAGAATATTGTTTGTATATCAATGTACACTTCTTTTCCTCTTATCATTTCTCTTCTATGGCCTAAATCTCATATCTTGTCCAAGAAAAGGTCTCTCTACCATCTATTAGTGTAATGAATAATAGCATGGGGAGCATAAGTAAAGTTGTGCCATTTGACAATATAATACCTAAACTTTCAGTTCTTGGTAACATGAATTCTGTCCTTAGACAAGGCACAAATCATATTATAAAGAAAGGATGGAAAAATCATAAACAATATTTTGGTTCTATTTCAAATACTTTATTAAAAACTTAGTTTAGCTAGGTATCTCTTGATAAAAAATTGTGGGAGAATATATTTCTCAACCTTATGGGAAAACATTGGATTTTGTGATCAAAAGATGAGCTAGGATGTCAAACTACCAATAAAATTAGTTGTTCCAGGGTTTGGTGGAGAAATTTGTGAAAGAGAGCAATCCACTACAAATATTCAAGAAGAGCATTTCAATAGTGGATTGCTTAACATGTTATTTAAGTATAGCATATCCATTTGCGTAGGGAACAAGATAAGAACTAGATGCATTTATTCATCCCAAGAAGATGTAAGCTTAATCTATTCAAATATAATCTCCATTGAAGAGGATAATTATAGATATTATGTTTTCAATCTATTTCAACAACTTTCTTGTGTGAAAGTGGAACAAATACTTTTTGATATTTCTCTCCTCTCGTAAGTATGTTGGTCTATTATAAATTTCTCTTTCCACTATTAGGTTGAGGTCTACCTCTCATTACGAGAAGTTGTCTATTTCTTGACATCTCTTGTTAGATGTGGTACATCTTAATCATGAGGTCATTATTTATCCTTTTGAGAATGGATAACTAGAGTAGTGGCACAACATCTATAACAAGAAAAATAGATAATTGTAAAAATTTAACATTCCATATCTAGAGTTGGATTTGATGCATATAATCATTATGCACACTCATATTATTTTCATGTTCTCGATCTCCACTGGCCTCATCATAGTTGATATTCTCTTGAATAATATCTTGTAGTGACTATAATAACATAAATAATTACTTCATATCCGAGGTGAATCTTAGTTGGAGAGGGCATCTTGCCAAACAAGGTCGATTACATATCATAACATAACACAATTAATCTTGACATAGATTTAAATAATAGTTGAACCTTTCAATAATGAAATCTTTTAAAACTTAATACTTCATATCTTCCGTTCATGTTGAAATATCTAGAGCCAAGTTTGTGCTATCCAACTTTCTCCAATCCAGTCTTGGTGGAATTCGGTGCGTCTTTAATCCTATCAAATGTTTCAAGTGCATATTGATATGAAGTATAACCGATCAATTCAAATGCAATATTTATCTAGAACTCTAAAAAAATTATTTATTTATTATATTTTTATTTTTCCAGCTCTCCAACTTTTATCTTATTTCTGTCTTTATTCAACTTCTTCTCCCTACATCCTTCAATAGTTCCTACCACTCTCTTTTGTGAGGTATTGAAGGATACCCATAAGTAGGGCCACATTGCTTATTTATGTGATAGGTGTCCTACACTATTTGTAAATACTTCCTTGCCATAAAAGAAAACACCTTTTGGTTGAATATTTTGTTGGAACAACAAACTTAGTTGGTTCATCACATCTCTGGATCTTTAGGATATATTTGATAGTCGATAATTGTCTAAGAGATTTGACTTAGTAGTGTACTGAGTGGTCAACTAAGTATTCAACTTGTCGATCAGTTTGACTAAAGAAATTGTCTGGTGTGTAGAATAAGGCATAATTCAAGGAGTTCATTATGCACCCTTACCAATCTAAGTGGACCTGATCTTCCTTAGCTCAAGGGAGTTCACTAAATTTTAGTGCTATATAAGATGGCCTTATTGGCCAATATCGATGTGTGAAGAATGTGTAGTGTATGGAAATTTTTTTGTTTCTTATGCTTCTATGTATGTTGAGCTATGCTCACTTGTGATTAAGTATTGTAATGGTGTCTTTAGACACTACATTTTCTTGGAATGATTAAATATCCGATATACCTAATTCCTTGGTTCTCTAACATATTTGTTCAAAAAGGTGCACCATGTAGTCAATAAACACCTTCTTTAAACTACCATCTTTGTATTTATAGATAGTTCCAATGTTTGGTGCAAAATACTGAACATCTTCTTGTGAAATTTGGAATTAAAACCATTATTTCCCACCAACACAATCATATATTATGATTAGAATTATAAAACAAACATAAAAATAATTTTGTTTCATCCCATTTGAGGAGTTCAAAATTCCTTGCATGATTAGAATTATAAAATAAACAATGGAATCATCCCATTTGAGGAGTTCAAAATTCCTTGTATGTGTGTGTGTGTGTGTACACACACACACACACATACATACATACAAGGAATTTTTAACTCCTTCAATGGTATGATTTCATTGTCCATGTGTGAAGTGATAGGAAGCTCCCCACTAATAATGACAATTATGACTGGTGGAGGATCATGACGTGTAGAAGCAATGATGTCACCCATATCTATGCCACTAGGTGCATGGGGACATGTCTTGTTATTATGCATGGGGACATGTCTTGTTATTAATAGGAGTAGGAGTAGAGGCAACTACTATACTTGAGTCACTTGAAGTGTAAAGAACCAAATATCAATATAGTATAGAAAAAACCTTAGAAAAGTACTCAACGCCTTGAAAAAGAGATAATATCGATAAGCCCTCTTCTAGGGGCAACCTCCTTTTACCCAATTTAAATGTTCAAGTACAAGATGATTCCAAAATGAAAATGTCTCCCATATATAGGAGACTAGAGGTATAATCACTACAACTAATGGAATAAAGTCAATATAAATAAAATAACATTACTAATGTAATATGCCCCAATTAAGGTAATGAACCAATATTAAGGCTTACCATGCCCTCCCTCGAGACAAGTGTTGTCCAAAATGATTGATTAATTCTATATGCTTTTGTATAAAAGACTCATCTTCAAGTGGAATCTTCACCGGTAGTTTCCATTTAATGAGATACTCCAAATGGATCTATTCCTCACCATTAATTTTGTGTTAGTGATGCTTGGCTTCAGTTTCTACATGATTTTTCCTCTTCCTCATCGTTCCTCGAAATATAGTTTGAATCACCTATATAACCTTCTTTAAGCATTAAAAAATGGAAAATTAAAATTTCGAAGATGTGCACCTAATTCAGGGCGCCATAAATTGTCTTTTGAAACGCCTTATAACGGCCATAGTACCTCAGTGATAATTTATCCTTCTCGAGGGACATCATGGTGGCTGGTTGTAGTCTCTAAAACACCCAATCCCTACTTCCAAAACTTCTTTCACTACAACGATGTTGATCCTCATTGTTGTTTCATGCATTCCGGTACATGGTCGATTGTCCTTTAAGATTTGGAGAACTTGGTTGTTGATTCCCTCGATGTGATCTTCCACTTGAACCTTTGATTTTTATTTTAGGAGAAGAAGTGATGGAAGGAGGGTGGTATCCATAAAGTGCCATAAATGCCGTCATTTTTGTTGCAGTATGAAAGAAGTAAGCACCACCATTCTTCTAAGGGCAACCATTTGAACCATTGTGTTTGTTTATTAGAGACAAAGCAAACGAAGGTATCCTTCTTACATTTTCTACTCATATTCAGTTTGAACCATTAGATTGAGGGATGAGATAGGGATGAGCTATGAGCCAATTGAGTACCCAAACAAGAAAATAATTTCGTCTAAAAATGTCCAAAGAAGATGGGATCTCACACTGTACAATCTTTGGGCTGCTATGTAGCTTTGGAACTGTCTCCATGAAATGCGGCAACCTACTAGCTTTGAAGGATGGGAGAGTGCACAAAAGTGTGCTGCATTCTTGGTCAACGACAACAATCACCATGATGACTCTTTCCTTCGCACTTGTAACCCCCAGGATGAAATCCATGGAGTTCTCCTCCCAGGCCAGACTTGGGATGGATAATGGTTGTAAAAGACCCTCGGGTCTTAATTGTTTCCAATTCATTTTGTTGGCAAAACCAAACATTCTCACAAACCTTTGAACATCAGCTTTAAGGCCATCCCAAAAATCCTTCTTGGCTCTATGATAGGTTTTCAAATCCCGAAAGTGCCCCTCCCACTGTGAGAGGTGTAAATTCCAATATACCTTTGTTATTGGGGTTCTTTTGCATAAATATAAGCTGCATCTTTTGTACCATAGTGAATCATTTTTCCATGTAAATGCATTCCATACAACTTAGTCTCAATAAGTAACCTTTGAATGAGAATCCCCACTTCTTCGCTAGTCTTCCATTCATCCCTTGGTTTCTGTTATCCAATCAGGTTGTATGACTGAATCAGTATGAGTAGAAAGGCCTCAACATCTTCATCCTTTCTTTGAGAGTGCATCCGCCACAACATTTTTCTTCCCCTTCTTTTATAGACAATTTCAAAATCATAACCCACATCTTGAGCACCCATTTTGTTGTTCTTCTAAAGATAGTCTTTGTTCCAAGAAGTACTTAAGACTATCAGCGATCCATGGACCTTGAAGTGCCTACCTATTAGGTAAGGATGTCTCAATGCATGTAATATTTCCATCATTTCTCTCATAAATGGGTTTTAAAAAGTCCTTTCCCTTGGAGTGGTCGGACTTTCAAAATCCGTGGGGTCTTCCTTCCTTGCATTACTAGGACAACACCACCGCATTTCCCAGGCATCACATTCCACAATAAAGGTTTTGTGAAGTCCGGAGGGTCAAGACAAGAGCTTTGCACATCACTTTAAGTTGTTCAAAAGATTTAGTTGCCTCCTAGAGTCCATGTCAATCCTTCTTAGTTAGTGTTGTTAAAGGTGTCGCTATTCTTCCATAAATCTGAACAAACTTCCTATAATAACCTGTTAAACCCAAAAATCCCTCTAAGATTTTTTAATGTCTTTGGAATCGGCCAGTCCATCAATGTATTCTAATATTGAGTTAGGGTCTACCTTGACACACCTTCATGAGATACAATATGACCCAAATACTCCACCTCCTTTAATCCAAAGAAACAACTATATGCCAAACATTTGGATGGTTTGGTATATATAGTTGTTAAGTTCCTTTAGTAGTAGTTGTAGCACCTTGTCAACATGTCGCACATGATCCTCCCAAGACTTGTTATATTTGGGGTATATCATCAAAAATATTAACACAAATTTTCAAGGAAGGTTTGAAAATTGAATTCATCAACCCTTGGAATGTGGAAGGTGCATTTGTATTGCACCAAAAAATTCATAATGATTGCCTTCATGAGTTCGGAATGCGTTTTTGGGATATCTTCTTCCTTCATGATCCATGATAGCCTCAACAAAGATCCAATTTTGTGAAATGATTTCTCCATGTAGTTCATCTTAAAATTCATCAATGAAGGTAATAACTTATCTTTAATAGCAGATCCTTGCTTGAGCTCTCTATAATCTGGACACATTTGCCATGAGCCATCTTTCTTGGAATACCATTACCACTGGTGCGTAGTAAGAACTTCTATTAGGGTCTAATAGGGCCAACCTTCTAACATTTCTTCAACCATGCTCCCTCACTCTTCTCTGCAAGCTTATCTCAGATATTCTATGTTAGGAGGAACACCTAGAATTAGAGGAATTTCTACATGATCATGATTTCGAGTGGGTGGAAGACCTTGGGAATATCTTCTTCAAATACTTTTGAATGTTTATCAATGATCCCTTTGAGATCTTGAGGAATAGATGGTTTAGATATTTGAACATCTAGTGAACATAGTTGTGCACAACTTTGATGCCCTTTTTCAATAATTTTGTCATTCCATTGCTTTCTATCATCCTCCTAATAGTTTCCCAGATACCTATTATTCCTTAATTTCTTTTCCTTCCAATGAAAATTTCTATAGAAAGTTTTTGAAAATTAAAATCCACTATTCTAATGATTGTAACCATTGGATTCCTAGTAGACCACCCAAGGGTATAGAAATCATTGGACTATCTTAATACATACTCCCCATAGTAAGATTGATCTTATTTCATTTTCTTGGAGCAAATTGATAGTTCCTCCATCCCAAGTAAATCATTACTTGAAACTCACTGGATATACACAAAGAATTGAGATATTTTACTAATTTATAGTGAATGAAATTATGAGTACCCATAATCAATTAGGACTATTACCTTTTCTTTGTGATGTATCCCTTCTATCCTTGAGGGTTTGAGGGAGTGTTCCAACCAATGCAGTAATACTACCCATATTGTGGGAGTCAACTCTTCTGAACAAACCAAATTGCTTCCACGCTTTCATCTTGAGATGGTTCTTGTTTTGTTCTTCCTTCCTCTTCACAACTATATGTAGAATAAATTCTTTCTCAAATTCAATCTCTATGTCCCTTATTGTAATTTGTCACAATTAAAAGCATAAACCCGTTTCTTTATTTCCCTCCAATTGTTGAGGTGTCAACCTTGTAGGTTGAGGTGTCTTTTAGAAGGAGCATTGTTCTCTCTATAGATGGATTGGTCCTTCTAGTAGCCATAGCTATATTTCTACTTTCAACATCTACACCTAAAATGCATTCTCCAATGGATTGGGTTCCCAAAGGCTAACCTCATGTTGAATTCTATCCTTTAAAGTTCCATGAATACATCGCTGTTCATCCGAAATATCGTTTCACCTTTATATTCACCCTAGAAGTTCTCAATGTACTCTGTGAATCGAACCTTTGCTTGAGAGATTTCCATCAATTGGCTAAAGAAGGCATTGCCCTTGTATCCTCATAGTGTGCTATCATTTCTCCGCGAAAATTTTCCAAGTGACGAGGAATTTCATTTAGAACAAAGCCATCGACATACCATACAAATTGATTAGGGTTCTAAATATAAAGAAGCAATTGCACTCATGGTGTATGTGGCACACTATGTAGACCAAAGAATTGCTCCATTTGAAGTAATCCATGTGATTGGGTCCCTGCCATCAAACTCCCTCATATCAACCTTAGGAACGCGATTGGTATTCTAATCTGAATTCTCTCCATTCTTGATTCACCTTCCTTGTGTCCCCACAAGGAATTTCATGTAGATGCATTTTCACTTTCTCTGTGTGTCTTCTCCTATGAAAATTTTCAATACTTGCATGATATCCCCTTTTAAGCCACATCCCATCTTTGCCTCCAACTTAACTTCCATCTCTGTAGTTCATCTTTGTTACTATCTTCTTTGTAAATCATTTGTCCCTATGCATTTCTCTTCTTCACCTTCATCAAGAGTCCAAGTAGGGATTTATAAAGGATTATTTGGTGTATAAATTCCATCTTTTGGTGGTATGTTGGCCAAGTATCACTTCTTTGAGCCTTGATTTTGAGGGTGGTTATGCTAGACAATCTTTATTCGCTGTATCTCCCAAGTTTCACCCTTCTAGGTGAGAAAATTTATTTTATGTAGTTCTCTGAGCCATTTCTTCTCACAGAATTCCACGTGTCTGATCAAAATTGATGTGCCAAGTGGTATTTGTTAACTTCCCAATAACCTTCCTCTAATTCTTCTAGGAAAGATTTCCTCAATTTGTATACCACGTAGTAACAATTGATATAAATTTTTTCAAATCACACCAGAAATACTACGTAGACTGCCCATGATCTAATGAAACTAGTCCCACTCAATTTGATGATAATTTTAGGAAGAAGCTATGATTGTTTCAATTGAAATCTTCTTGAGATTCATCGACAATTCTATCTTGGCTGTGGTGTATCTACAAATTTGAGGATGAACTAGAAGTCAACTTTGAAATTCAATATTGGTCTTAATACTAATTTCCTGCATTCTAGATTTTAGGGTCCTAAACGTTACATAAATTGTTTTATAAAGAAAATTCCACAATGACTCAATTAAAGATGATTCTAGAACCCTATAATGTACAAGATGTATCTCCGAAATTATAAGGGTCTTCAGAGCTAAAATTTTAACCCAGCATACCTTGATCCTGTCACTAAATATCCTCCAAGACGCTCATTCATTGTAGAAAAAAAGCTATAGCTAAAATTCCATGTCTCGTGATGTAGTACCCAAAACCCCAAGACCTTGAGCTCTGATACCATATGTTAAGAACCAAATATCAATATAGCATAGAAAAACCTCAGAAAAAGTACTCAATGCCTTGAAAAAGAGATAATATTAGATAATAAGCCTCTTTGAGGGGGCAACCTCCTTTTACCCCACTTAAATGTTCAAGTACAAGATGATTTCAAATAAAAATGTCTCCTTGTTATATATGGGAGACTAGGAGGTATAATTACAACTAATGGAATAAAGCCGACATAAATAAAATAACATTATTAATGTAATATGCTCCAATTAAGGGGTAATGAGCCAATATTGGGGCTTAACATGAAGCAACTAAGGGTGACATGGCCATTGATAAAGAGATAAACTATTATGAGGGAAGTAATGGCGGTGCTGGCCTTGAAGGAGATGGTGTGGACATGGAGGGTTGATGAGAAGTAGTAGGCATTTTTCTACTTTCAATGCCTGAGAAATCCTCTCTTAAAAATGTTTGTTAAAAGTTTATTTTGTTGGGTATAATTCATCAAAACTAAGAAATTGCATACATGAAAGAAATTTACCTCATCAATTTTAAAATTGCATACCATATAGTGATTAATGTTTTCCATAAATTGATGTTGTTTAGAAATTCCTTCTTTAGAGTTATCTCCCATCAAACCAAGGAGTTCAAATGCATTTTTCATCTGTCCTTTCGTACCTTTAGTGGGTTAGGATGATACTAAATTTCATCCTCATGCTCGTCCATAGGTGGAGTAGAATCCTACAAACAAACCACAATTAATACGATTGAAGAGATTTCTTTGGTGAGGATTGTTTTCAAACACGTAAGGAGAAACTACAGTATTTTTAGTGGATTGTCGACGTTTCAGATCCATATTAGGATCCATCTTCAGGACAAGAAGCCTCATTTTTAAATGGTGAGAAGAGTTGGTTATAAACACTTAAGGTGAGGAGAGATTTAAGATTAGGTTTATTTAGGGTTTTAATTTATTAAAATTTTTAATTTTATTTAAATATTGGTAATTTTTTTAAGTGATGAAAAGGTGTATTAATAAGTTTATTGTTCTAAGTTTATTTATGAAGAAAGGTTAGTAGTTTTATAGGTTATAAGTTGATATTAAGTTTTTTTTATAATATAGATAATGGTGTATCAGGTTTTAATTAGTGTTTTAAGTCACGGTTTGTTTATCGAATTTGGTGGTGCTATTGATAATAAAATAAATTAATTAATATTAAAATGTTTTTTATTATTAGTGTTATTTAGGCAAGGAAATTTTAATATTAAAATTAAAGGAATGGTCAGTTTGAGAGTTACTTATCTGTTCTTTTTCTTATTTTTATTTTTATGAATCAAGGAGAACCAATTTCACTTAATTATAGGCCATTGTCTCTTATTAGGTTGCTTGGGTGTTTACGGATTTCAATTGCTTCTCTAATACGTCGTTTAAAGAGGTGTTCTTCTTTGGCAAAAATTTTGGTGTCTTCTAGGCGAACGTGGTGTTTTGTTTTAAGGGAGTGTTCTGCTAAGGCGGAGGTGCGAATGCGTTCATTCTTGATGTCAGCTCCATGTTCTTTAATCCTAATATGGAAGGAACAACCAGTTTCACCGATGTAGCATTATCTGCAGGAGCATTCTATTTTGTAAATTCCTTTTCCTTTGTGAGGGTCAAGTTTGTCTTTAACATATCTCATATTTTGTTTGATGGTTTCATGTGGTTTGAAGGAGGTCTTGTTCTTTTTTTTGCTAAGGAATTTTGCAATCTTATCGGTTACTCCTTGGATGTAGGCATTTCTATTGGGGTTGTGGTTTTCTAAGGAGTTAGGTCTTTTGCTAGTTTTTTCTAGGGCTTTATTTATTGCATTCTTAATGTCTTTGCATTTATAACCTATGTTTTTAAAGATATTTGAGAGGTGATATTTTTATTGTTCTAGGTGTGCATCATCGAAAATTCTTATGGCTCTTGTGGCTAAATTTTTTAGGACTCCTAGTTTCTGGTTGGGGTGGTGATGGGAGTTTGTGTGGAGATAGTTTTCTGTGTGGGTCTTTTTTCTATAGACCATACGTCCTAGATTCCCATTGCTTTTTCTATTGATTAGAACGTCTAGAAAGGGGATGCTACCATTTTATTCAAGTTCCATTGTGAATTTTAATTCTTCTGAGATGTTATTTAGGTGTTGAAATAAATTTTGCAATTCCTCTTTCCCATGGGGCCAGAGTACATTAGTGTCATCACCAAATCTCTTCCACCTTGATGGTTTTAGGGGAAAGGAGTCTAGGGATTTCTTTTCAAAGTTTTCCATGAAAATATTGGCAACAATGGGGGATAATGGGGATCCCATCGCTACGTCGCTAGTTTGTTCATAAAATTCTCCTTGGTAACTGAAGAACGTGGAGCAAAGACAAACCTCAACTAGTTTTTCTGTTTCTGGATTAATCACTTCCTTTATAATATGGATAGCTTCATCTAGGGGGATTTTTGTGAAAAGGGAGACCACCTCAAAGATTATGAGGGTGTCTTGAGGTTTTAGTTTTTCATTTTTAATGATTTTAATAAATTCATTGGAGTCTTTTATGAAAGAGTCAATGTGGCCTACTAAGAGGCTAATATTAAAATTAGTAGGCCACACTGACTCTTTCATAAAATACTCCAATGAATTTATTAAAATCATTAAAAATGAAAAACCAAAACCTCAAGACACCCTCATAACCTTTGATGTAGTCTCCCCTTTCACAAAAATCCCCTAGATGAAGCTATCCAGATTATAAAAGAAGTGACTGATCCAGAAACGAAAAAACTATCTGAGGTTTGTCTTCGCTCCAGGTTCTTTAGTTACCAAGGAGAATTTTATGAACAGACTAGCGACATAGAGATGGGATCCCCATTATCCCCCATTGTTGCCAATTTTTTCATGGAAAAAATTGAAAAGAAAGCTCTAGACTTCTTTCCCCTAAAACCATCAAGGTGGAAGAGATTTGTTGATGGCACTAATGTACTCTGGCCCCACGGGAAAGAGAAATTAAAAAATTTCTTTCAAGACCTAAATAACATCTAAGAAGAAATAAAATTCACAATGGAACTTGAAGAAAATGGTAGCATCCCCTTTCTAGATGTTCTAATCAATAGAAAAAGCAATGGGAATCTAGGACATGCGGTCTATAGAAAAAAGACCCACATGGAAAACTATCTCCACACAAACTCTCATCACCACCACAACCAGAAACTAGGAGTCCTAAAAACTTTAGCCACAAGAGCCATAAGAATATCCGACGAAGCATACCTAGAACAAGAAAAAGATCACCTCTCAAATATCTTTAAAAACATAGGTTATAAACACAATGACATTAAGAACACAATAAATAAAGCCCTAGAAAAAACTAGCAAAAGCTCTAACTCCCTAGAAAACCAGAACCCCAATAGAAATTTTTACCTACCTTACATTCAAGGAATAACTGATAAGATTGCAAAATTCCTTAGCAAAAAAGAGATCAAGAACTCCTTCAAACTACATGAAACCATCAAACAAAATATGAGATCCGTTAAATACAAACTTGACCCTCACAAAGGAAAATAAATTTACAAAATAGAATGCTCCTGCAGAGAATGCTACATCGGTGAAACTGGTCGTTCCTTCCAGATTAGGATTAAATAACATGGAGTTGACATCAAGAATGAACACATTCACACCTCCGCCTTAGCATAACACTCCCTAAAAACAAAACACCATGTTCTCCTAGAAGACACCACAATTTTGGCCAAAGAAGAACACCTCTTTAAACGACGTATTAGAGAAGCAGTTGAAATCCATAAACACCCAAGCACCTAAACAGAGACAATGCCCTAGAATTAAGTGAAAATTGGTTCCCCTTGATTCATAAAAATAAAAATAAGAAAAAGAACAGACAAGTAACTCTCAAACCGACCATTCCTTCAATTTTAATTTTAATTAATATTAAAATTTCCTTACCTAAACAACACTAATAATAAAAAACATTTTAATATTAATTAATTTATTTTATTATTCACTATTTTTAATAGCACCACCTAATTCGATAAACAAACCCCGACTTAAAACACTAATTAAAACCTATTACACCATTATCTATATTATAAAAAAACTTAATATCAACTTATAGCCTATACAACTACTAACCTTTCTTCATCAATAAACTTAGAATAATAAACTTATTAATACACCTTTTCATCACTTAAAAAATTAACAATATTTAAATAATATATATATATTTTAAATTTTTTATAAATTAAAATCCTAAATAAACTTAATCTTAAATTTTTTTTTCCGCCAAGATTCCAACTGACACATAAATCTCTTCTCACCTTAAGTATTTATAACCATCTCTTCTCACCATTTAAAACCCAAGATTTTTGTCCTGAAGATGGATCCTGATATGGATCCAAAACATCGACAATCCACTGAAAACACTGTGGTTTCTTCGAACACGTTTAAGAAAATCTTAGGGTAAAAATTAAGAGAAGGGTTGCATATTTGGAATTTCTGAAAAGCTGGAGGAATGAGAACGTTCTACCCATGTTCATGCAAATCTAGCACAAAGCTAAAAAAAAAATGGAACAATGCGGCCTTCTTCAAGTTGGGTTTATCCATAGTCAGAAGCGAAATAACAAAGAACAGATGTAACCTTGAAAACCTATCCAAAAATGCATTCAAACTACACCTAAAACTAGTGCACTCCATCAAACCCGAACTGTGGAAAGCGATTGAATCCATTGCCACCATAAAAGATGTAAAAGAATACCAACAAGCCCGAACCAGACAGAAACCCAAACTAGATCTATTTCTTGACAACCAAAACAATAAAAAAGACACCAACGCAAAGAAAATAGTCAACGTCTCCTCGCACGTACCAGACGAAGCCTAGATGAGCGTGTTAGAGAAAGGATTGAACTTTGTAGTCTCCCCAACCTCTATCCCAGTCGAAAACATTATTTGTTACGTAGAAGATAGCATCCAAAACCTTACAGATGAAGATAAAGATATAATTAGACAAGACTGTTCAATCATACTATGCAAGGCGAAACCTCCAAAAAGCAACATTAGTAAAGAAGAACACACATCTTTAAAGAACCTTAAGATTGATGAGAACCTATTTATTCTCAGGGCAGAGAAAGGAGGTGCCACAGTTTTTATGGACCATAGTGATTATAATAAGAAAATGATTGAACACCTATTCGAGAGTGGAAGCTATAGGAAACTTCCTAACAACCCCATTAAGAAGATTATAAGACAAGTAAAGAAAGTCATCAATGACTCTAACCTTGATGAAAGAACTAAAAAATGTTTAACCCCCAACAACGAGACTACCCCTAGGATATACGGTCTACCAAAAATCCACAAAAAATAAATTCCTCTTAGACCCATAGTGAATACCATAGGCTTACCAACCTATGAACTAGATAAACATGTAGCCACAATTCTTAGCCCCTTAGTAGGCTACACTGACTCTTTCATAAAAGACTCCAATGAATTTATTAAAATCATTAAAAATGAAAAACTAAAACCTCAAGACACCCTCATAAGCTTTGATGTAGTCTCCCTTTTCACAAAAATCTTCCTAGATGAAGCTATCCAGATTATAAAAGAAGTGATTGATCTAGAAACGAAAAAATTGGCTGAGGTTTGTCTTCACTCCACGTTCTTTAGTTACCAAGGAGAATTTTATGAACATACTAGCGACACAACGATGGGATCCCCATTATCCCCCATTGTTTCCAATCTTTTCATGGAAAACTTTGAAAATAAATCCCTAGACTCCTTTCCCCTGAAACCATCAAGGTGGAAGAGATTTGTTGATGAAACTAATGTACTCTGGCCCCACGGAAAAGAGGAATTGCAAAATTTCTTTCAACACCTAAATAACATCTAAGAAGAAATAAAATTCACAATGGAACTTGAAGAAAATGGTAGAATCCCCTTCTAGATGTTCTAATCAATAGAAAAAGTGATGGGAATCTAGGACATGTGGTCTATAGAAAAAAGACCCACACATAAATCTATATCCACGCAAACTCTCATCAACACCCCAAAAAACTAGGAGTCCTAAAAAATTTAGCCACAAGAGCCATAAGCATCTCCGATGAAGCACACCTAGAACAAGAAAATGATCACCTCTCAAATATCTTTAAAAGCATAGGTTATAAACAAAAAGACATTAAGAACACAATAAATAAATCCCTAGAAAAAACTAACAAAAGCCCTAACTCCCTAGAAAACCAGAACCCCAATAGAAATTCCTACCTACCTTACATCCAAGGAGTAACCAATAAGATTTCAAAATTCCTTAGCAAAAAAGAGATCAAGACGTCCTTCAAACCACATGAAACCATCAAACAAAATATGAGATCCGTTAAAGACAAACTTGACCCTGACAATAGAAAAGGAATTTACAAAATAGAATGCTCCTGTGGAGAATGATACATCAGTGAAATTGGTCGTTCCTTCTAGATTAGGATTAAAGAACATGGAGCTGACATCAAGAATGAAAGCATTCACACCAATGCCTTAGTAGAAGACTCCCTTAGAACAAAACACCATGTTCTCCTAGAAGACACCAACATTTTGGCCAAAGAAGAACACCTCTTTAAACGACGTATTCGAGAAGCAATTGAAATCCGTAAACAACCAAGCAACCTAAACAGAGAAAATGGCCTAGAATTAAGTGAAAATTGGTTCCCCTTGATCCATAAAAATAAAAATAAGAAAAAGAACAGATAAGTAACTCTCAAACCGGCCATTCCTTTAATTTTAATTTTAATTAATATTAAAATTTTCTTACCTAAATAACACTAATAATAAATTTAACATTTTAATATTAATTAATTAATTTTATTATTCACTATTATTAATAGCACCACCAAACACTTTAACTGGGAAATAGAATGATGAAGGTGAAAACCCTAGCACTCTGAAACAATATCTCAGCACGCCTCGCTGCATGATTGAAACGAGCCGTCGCACAACAACCACCTGCTACGAACTGGCACAGACTGTCTCCGAGTCTGATCCGTCAGAATGAATCCGGAAGAGGGGGGGAAACCCCCCTCATATAACAATGTTACGACCAATTATCGATCAGGTACAAGAGCAAAACGCCCATCATTTGAGCCGCCGCTGTAGCTACACGATCAACTTCTTGCCAGAGAACAAGGACTCAGGAGGGAAATGGACGTGGAAGCCAGCATGTCCCATCCAAAAGCACCTTGCGGGTGTGAGTCTGGAAAATGCATCCCACAAATGGAAAAACCACCGAGATACCTCATAAGCTCAACAAGAGTGGGTGAAAACACGTAGTTCATGAGAGAGCATGTCGTCATTGGCAAGTTTCTAGGACTGTGGCCATCCGAATATGACCTAAACAGATGGATAAACATTGGTGGAACCCTAAAGGCGACTACGAGGTTCAACTCAGCTCTAAAGGTTTTTTCACAATCATTCTGTACAACCTAGAAGACAGGGACCAAATCTTTGAGAGTGGGCCATATTTCTACAACTCGGCAGGGTTATTCTTGCGATTTTGGACGAAACGATTCAACCCAGAAAAGGAAGACTTCACAATGGCTCTGTTCTGGATCTGCCTATACTCTTTGCCACAAGAGTTCTGGCTGGAGGAAATTCTGATGGGAATAGGGAATACACTAGGTCACTACGTCAAAACCTCAGAAGCCACAAAGCAAAGGAAATACACTTCATATGCCCAAATATGTGTTTATATGAATATCTCTAAGGCTCTACCGGGATCGGTAACTCTGGAATATCAGGATGAAGATTGGGAACAAACGCTAGACTACTAACATATTCCTTTCCGCTGCAGGAAATGCCATGAACACGACCACCTCTTTAGAGACTGCCCTTTGAATGAGCAAGCTACCAAAGTAAGTGATACCACACAGAAAGATGGATTCAGCACTGTCAGAACCAGGAAAAAAAACCCTCCAAGAAAGTAGAATCCAGACCCCAAACCTAAGATCTCGACCAAAAACTCCTATGAGATTCTGAATCAGGTACCGGAGGATGAAGAAATCCAAGATTCACACAAAGAGCAGCAACAGGGTAAAGGAAAGAACCAAACCCCTTCCTCCTCTAGCCCAAATCGTGAAATCCACTTAGAAGAGAGGGGCGATGTATATGGAGACACCTTAATGCGGATGGATGACCGAGATCTAGTAGGCATTGACCTATAAAAACTTGAGGAGGCCCTCAATCAAAAGGATCTGCAAACCCTACCTGAAGAGCAACTCTGAAAAGTACATAAGGTTTTTCTTGACTCCTCAGCAGGATCCACAACACGCCTAGGTATAGTCACAAACTCAAGCTCAGACTCAAAAAGGATACTGCGAGAGAACAAAAGAAGGGGGCGGAAATCAACACATCAACTCATCAAGGAGGTGGGCAATCTTATGCTCAACTCATGGTAGATTCACAAGCTCTTGGAGGGATACTTCCACCCAACACCACCCTCATTATGATGAAGATCCTCACCTGGAACATTAGAGGACTCAATGGTCGATCCAAACAAAAGATCCTCCGAGACTGCATCAAAGTAGAACAACCAGATATTCTAATGTTACAGGA
>SNQJ01S0053675.1:152449-173298 GCA_010110895.2 Picea sitchensis
AGGTCTTCCATGCATGCGCACGTGCTGCTCTTCCTTCCATCTTTCGCTTTCCTCATGCATGGCTTTCTTCCCAAAATAACCTTTCTTTCTATTTTGGCCTGCTTCCAATAGGCCCCCAACACTGACATCTGGCTCATCCCGAGCCACCTAACCCCTGTGTGCTTCATCGATCTCCTTGGTGATCACTTGGAACTTCTCCATGAGCTTTTTTGCTTGTGTTTGGGCCTGCACGGTCTTCTCCTTGAGTGCGTCCAATATCTACATTGCAATTTCGTCACTGACCATCCTTTCACATTCTGCCTGGGTTTGTACCATATCTGTTTTGTATTCCTCTGCCTGTGCGATGACCTCTTCTTCTCTCTCTTGGAGCAGTTCCATTTGAGACCGACGCTCCTTTTTATGCATCTGTGCAATTATGAGTTTTGCCTATAGTTTCTTCATGTCTTGCGCCCCTTTGACATGCTCCGTTATCATCATTGTCTTCTGCCTCTGCTTGAGGTCCTGGATAACTTCGGTTATAGTTTCTCCTTCCTGGTCCCACTGCTGGACCTGCTGATCCTCTTCCATCTTTGTCCAGAGCTATGCTGCTTTCTCTAACAAGTCATCCACTGCATGGACTTGTCATTCTATCTGTTGTATCTACTCTGTTGCCTCCTGTTTCTTTTGCTCCCTCACCTCCAATGGAGTGGTAGATGTGAGTTTCTCTCGAAGATTCTCGATCTCCTGTTGGTATTAATCGATTGTCTGCATAATTTGATCAATATTCTCCATCTTTGTGAGTTCTTCCATCTGTGCATTCTTTGGGATATTCTCATAGGCTATGGGCACTTTCTGAGCTAGTCCCTTCATGTGTTCCTTCTCATCCTTGGTCTCGAGCTTGGCTCGATCAAGTACCAATTCCAACCTGTCCCGATCATCCTTTGTCTACTGCAATTCCGCTGTCTCCGTGCGTGGGTAAGAATGTACCTCTTGTGTAACACTGACCTATAGTTTATACAAGGCATTGGTTGGTATCCGCGACAATACCAACTGTAATTGAGCCAAGTCTTTTAGGGGTGTCTTCCCCATGATTTCATCCATGCGAAGCATGCTGGGTGTGACGTGAAACATTGAATTTGGCTATGCTATCTTCTATATTGTATCCTGATTGCTTGCTCCAAGTTCTCCTCCTATATGTGATGCTGACCGGCGTGTTTCTACGCTGCCGCCGACTGCTTGCGCTTCCTTGATATGCCTAAGGAACTGTCGCATGTATGTTATCTCTTCTTCAATTTTGTCCCTTTGGCGCAAAACATTCTCAAAATCCTCGAATGTGAGATCCTATACCATTTGGTCCACCATGTCTGCATCATTCTTCGTGATCGTGTATGCTGGAGGCATTCTATGTGCCTTCGTATTCTTGCGCGCACCCCTCATCTCAGTGGCTGGCCACTTATTCTGGCCTAGCTCTTGTGGAGTAACACTTGATGTAGTTTCCAGTTCTGCCTTGACCTGTTTCTGATGTACCCAGGGCACCTGTGTGTTCTTCTTCTTCCCTATCTAGACGCTTTTATTGGATGTCCCCCCTTTATTCTGCTATGGCTTTTTCTGACTCATCCTTGGTTTCTTGGGCACTTTTACTTCCTCGGGCTGTGTCGATTCCTACCCTACCTCCTCAACATGTGTATGTCCCCGTCTTACCTCCTCCTCCTATATCTCTATGGAAATTTCACGAGTGAGGACTGGAATCCTCCATTCATCTTCAATCCTTAATGACCATTTGTATGTCCCCCTCCGTGATGCAGTAACATAGTTGTAGCCATTGATTGTCGGGGTCCTTTCACGCATGGATCCACATCGCATGTCTAGTGGATTTGAAATTGGCTATGCCCTGATAGTGTGCAACAACTTTCGATGTTATCCTCCAAGTGTTGATGATGGTGTCCTGTAGGTCATCGAGATATCTGTCGAATATAACTGCATTCTCTTTTCTATTCTTGGCATCCGAAGTGACTCCAAGCAATAAGTATCACGCTCCATGGCAGGGTTTGGGTCTCGTGGAAAAAAATGAGTACTTCGGCTCCTTCCATCCCATAATGGCTATCAGGATGAGTAGCCATGAATAATGAAATTCTATCCCCAAGTCCTATAGATCCTTGTAGTCGTCTAGGAACATATTCAACAAGTAAGGGGCCCAACTGAGTGTGGTGCCCTCGAAACATTGTGCTGCAACTATGAAAACCTGACCGAGACTTCCTCCTTGCGGCATTTCCTGAGCAACTTGCATGCCATAATTTTTGTGGCCATTCTTGTTGCGATGTCACTAATACGCTTGATAATGATTCTGCACGACCCTCTTTCGGTGCCATATTTCTTCTTCATCTCCTTGGCCAATGATTTCTCCTTTTTTTTTTTATCCTTGAGGAATTGTGCGAGATCCATACCCCATGATGGCATCCCTGTGATGTGTGCAATGAGCTCTATGTCTATTGAGACAAGTTGTTCCAGCCACATATATCCGCCATGCGTGACCACCATCAGTTGCTTGATGCAACTATTTTCATACTGGCCTCTTCCAAAGTGTGGTAGGTCCAACAGACTTAGAATTCCAGTTTTGGCCAGTCCTGCTGCCCTTTGGACTAGTTGATGGATTGGTTTCCCAAAGGGTCCTATACTCACAATCTATAGGTAGACTTGCTTAGAAAACTTTGGGAAGTTGTCCGTGTCTGTTACATCATGGTCTAAGTACCTTAATTTCTCTACATAACCTAACAAATTTGCTGATACACGTGCCCCTTCTGGTATGCGCGAAAAAACAATTGCTCCGGTGAGTTGTTTGCACGATGACCCAGGTACCATTTTATTGTCCTTCCGCGGTGGTGGTTGACTTGAGGTTCCAGCCTCCATTGTTTGTCCCTCGACATACTGCTCTGGTTGGCCAGTGACATCTTCCATTGCTTCCTCTTGTGGCTGTTCTGACGTGGTTGTCTGTGATTCTTCTGGCATGACTGTTTCTTCCTGGTTTGGAGTCGTCCCATTGACTCTCGAGGATTCTATAGGTTTTTCTAGTTGCACTTGGATTACTGCATCCTCATTCTGTCGTTCCCGCCCCTCTTTTGGCATATCAATGTCCATGCCCGCAGGTGCCATCTGCTGGGTTTCTTCCTCAATGGGTGTTGGGTTTCCTAGTGTTGTATCCAACGATGGGATTTTGTCCACATTGACAACTTCTGGTGGCTGAGATGGTTGTTGTTCGCTTCCCTGCGATTGCGATTGTGCTCTAGTCCTACCTCGGGGTTGTCTAGTGGTCTGGCTAGATTATCCTTGTTTATGTGGTGCCATGGTGGTAAAAACTTATTGTTTTCTGAGCTCAGTAGCCTCTGTAACTTTTGCAACCTTCACTCTCCACTTCGTATGCTCTCTCGCTCTGTGCCTTTTCCAATTTCGCAATTACCTTTCCGCTCCCGCGTCCCTGCTTTATATTGGCATCGTGTGAAGATTTTTGAAGATGTTACCACGATTATGGATTAAATGAACCACCGGTTCCTTCGTACTTTCCATTTATTTCCCTTTCTGTCTCTAGTTGGCACGATTAATGCAACATCCCGTTAGTCATTTCTGACATTCAATTCCGATAACCTTCGTTAATTGGTGCTTCTTTTTCCATATCCGCCTTTCCCGCTTGTTTTCACTTTGAACTGACCATTGGCCTTGTCTCCATCGGGCTCTATTATCATGTGCACATGATCCTTCTCCTTTCAGCGCATACTTCTTCTTGTTTTGGCACACTATGCCTTTGTTGTTCCCTTTTGATATCCTGTACTATATCTTTTTTATTTTTTTACTGCGCGTTGTCTTTAAAGTTGCGGGTGGTCGACTATACTTGTATAACTTCAGTCAAATCCCATTGATCGATCATCCCTCTAAGTTCTACGCCTCCTAAGTCCTTCAACTGTACAACTCCCCCATTTGTGAAAATTTTTACTTCATAGGGTCCTAACCAGTGCATTCTGAGTTTTCCTGGATGATGAATGGATTTACTGTCATACATCAACACTAAGTCTCCTTCCTTGAAATTTTTCCTCTTGATATGTCTGTCATGCCAAGATTTGTCCCTTTCTTTCTAAATTTCTTGGTGGAACCCTGCTAGGATCCTATATTCCTCCATGATCATTAGTTGATTCAACCTATCCTGTACTGCGCTTCGTTCTCTCATGTTCATAATTGTTGCTACGCGTAGACTGGTACCAAAAATTCTAATGGCACTACTGCTTCCTTTCCATATACCAATATAAATGGTGTGTGTCCTATCAATTTCTTGCATGTGGTCCTATATGCCCACAATATTGCTAGTATTTTGAGGTCCCAATCATCCCTATTAACATTACATATCTTCGTCAGTGCATTTTCAAGGATTTTGTTAAAGGCTTCTATTGTTCCATTCGCTTGTGGATGATATGGTGTACTCTTTTGATGATGGACTTCAAATTATTCAGTCATAGCCTTAATAACGTTGTTAATGAAGTGAGTGCCTTGGTCGCTCATCAAAATTCTTGGGCAGCCAAATCTAGTGATCACTTGCTCAAATAGAAAATGTGTTGTTGTTTCTGCGCTCCAATATTTGACTGGTGCTGCTTCCATATTGTTAGGTATTATGTTGCGGTGATAATGTACCTTGCTTCTGTTCTCTTGGCGGGTGGGTTAATTGGTCCTACAAAATCTATTGCCCATTTTTTGAATACCTGCAACGTTACCTGTGGTTGCAATGGAATCTCATCCCTTCTATTAGGTTTAAAACCCTCTAACATACATCGCATCTCTGGAAGTAATATTTCGAGTCTCTGTGAATGGTTGGACACCATAGTCCTACGCACAATACCTTCCGCACGGTAGACTTTCCTACGTAGTTTCCTCCTGCTATTCCTTCATGGGCTTTTTCTAAAATCCTTGGTATTTCATGTTCTAGCACATATCTTTGCAAGATGCTATCTACGCCCATTTTGTATAAGTGTCCTACAATCAACGAATATTCTGCAGCCCAGACTACCAGGTTTTTATTCTGTGCGGTGTTGTATTCATGTGGCATAGTCCCTGTACTCAAGTGATGGATGATGTCTGTGAAGTATTCATCGACGATCTGGACTGAAAATAACTGTGCATCCATAAATTTTTCCTCTAAATTTGTAGGTTCCTCTTTGTTTGTGACCCTTGATAGGTGGCCAGGTCCTGCATTCAGCTTCCTTGGCTTGACTATTACTTCAAAATAAAATTCTTGAAACAGTAGTAACCATCGACAGATTCTCCCCCACAACATTGGCTTGTTGACTAGGTACTTAAGGGATGAATGATCTGTGAACATCTTAAAATGTTTTCCTAGTAAGTAATGTCTGAACTTCTGCAATGCATAGACCATAGCTAGGCCTTCCCTCTCTGTAGTGTTGTAGTTCTGCTATGATTCTGACAGTTTTCTGCTAGCAAATGCTATCGAATGATCCAATTCTCTTGCTCCTGGATGCGCCAGAATAGCTCCAAGTGCTATGGCTGATGTATCTACATGTATGTGGAATATCTTCTCCCAGCCTAGGAATACTAGTATTGGCGCTTTTACTATCTTTTCTTTCAACGTATCCAGACCGTGTTGAAAATCCTCATTCCAATGGAGCTTGGTGTCTTTCCTTAAAAAATTCTCCATTGGTCAGGTGATCTGCGTGTACCATTTGATAAATTTTCTGTAGTATCCTATGTGTCCCAATGTTTCTCTTAGTTGATGAACTGTTTTTGGTGGTGGTGGGTTAATGATTACTGCAATATTTGTAGGATCTACTAGTAAACATTGCTTTCATACTATATGGCCCAATAGTATCCAAAACAGTGTTCCGAAGATGCACTTCTTGATGTTTAATGATATCTGGAACTGCCTGCATATTTCTAACATCAACCGCAAGACATCTACATGGTCTTTCAATAGGATATAGACTGTCCAATCGTCTAAGTATATCTCTAGAAATTGGTGGATAAATTCTTTAAATGCAGCTATGACTACTCTGGAAAATATTGCTAGTGCATTCTTCAGTCCGAACAACATGACCATGTACTGGTAGGATCCCCATTCTGTAGCAAAATTGGTCTTGTATCTGTCTTCCAAATCTTTCTTGATCTGATGTTTTCTTGAAAATCCATTGGTGAATGAATAAAATTCTTGTCCTCCTATGTTCTCCAACACTTCATCCGTGAAGGGTGTAGGGAACGGGTCATGTAGGCATGTATCATTCAAATTCCTCAAGTCGACGCATATTCTTATACCACCTTGTTTTTTTCTCCTGAAATACCATCGAGCTTATCCATTCTGATTCTTCGACAGGTTCTATGATTCCAGATTCGAGCATCCTATCGATCTCAAATTTGACTTTTTTCTTATATATCAGATTTAGTCTATATGGTCATCGTTTGATCGGTCGTGTGTCAGCTCTGAGTGGTATCTTCATTTCACCTAGCTCTCCTGCTATGCCCTTCATTTCTATAAAATTTGTGGGGAACAGGTCGCTGTACTCACGCAGTAACTCTGTTATGATTTCTATTGTTTGATCATCCCAGTAGTCTCCAATGCTGGCCATTTTGGGATTCTCAACTATTCCAATGTTGACTTTATTCACCTTGATCAGTGCAACAATTACTTTTGATTCTAGAGGTGGACCTTCCACTTCTCTTTTGCCTTCCGCTTCCTCGATCTGAATATCGTGTGGGTTGTCTTCCTCTGGTACTTCTTCCTGCACATGGTAGCATGACAAAAGTTCTTTCACTGTCTGACTGTTTCGCTGTTGTTCCTCTTTTATGAGTTCGACTTCTGGTTCCTGGATGAATATCACCCCTCTTATTTGTTTAAGTGTTGCATCCATGTTGGGGTTTTCATGCTCGAATGAGAAAGTGACCGTAAAATGTTGTTGTAGTATTGGCCAGCTCGCAGTTCCTCTACGCAGTTCCTAGTCTGTATACCAGTTTGCTGGGATGCCCTCTAAGGTATGTACGAAATGATGAGGCCATTCCTATGGGGGTGTCATTTTCCACAACGCTCTTCACTTTCCAAGTGTTCCTCTAGTGCCCCCTGTCCATCATACTTTGACTGCTGGTCGCTTCTTTGTTCTGTGCCAAACCTTATGTGCAATAACCGCTTGCATTGGTACCAATCCTTGATTGTTTCCTTGTGTGCACCCCACCATATTGTAGGTATGGCTTTGAGTGCTATATCGAGTGTTTTGAGTCTCTAATTTTCTAACACTTCATCTTCGTAATGTGTCAATAATTCTTATAGATTGTTTACCCCATGGAAACTGGGTGGTTCCCTTATATCCGTACCTACCCATCTTACTGCGCGGTCTATTCTTGTGCATCTCCTTATGGAAACTTCGTGTAGTCTCTGTTTCCAGTTCTCTAAACCTGTATTTGAGTTTGACGGACATGAAGTAATGCTCTTCCAATTGAGTATTCCATCTTCAGTTGGGTTTACATAATCCGCAGTTGTCCTATACAACTGGATGATTTCCTCCAAGTCCAAGAAGGTAGGCTCTACAAACCTCTCCCCTTTTGATGGGTCTAATGGCACAATGACCCTGTATTCTCCTAACTCAAATGTCATTTTGCATGTCTTTAAATTGATTATGTCTTGGTTATCAAACGCCCAATCCAAGCCCAGTAATGCTGGATATGGTGTTGTGCTATCCACTATCTCTATTACTTTGAAGTAAACTTTAGTCCACACTCCATCTAGGTCTACTGTGACTCCTTTCAGTCTCCCAATTGGCAGAACTTTGTGTTGGTTTGCTAGTTTTAGTTGAACGGGTGAATATCCTAATGTGGGCTCTCCCATACATTGTCATGTCTTCTTGGATAATACATTGATTTCAGATCCTAGACCTAGTATGATATCTCCCATGTTGAAATCTCTGATGTTGGCATTCAGCCTGGACTCCCTACTTGTTCTTCTCCTTGTATGTAGGTGATTGACTATTTTTTGTTCTAGTTTTCCTTCTGTCTCTATGCTACATCTTTCTAATATGTTTTGCAATATTTTGAAAGAGGATGGATCATTTAGTAATTTTACGCATGATTACAAAAATCCTTTGATTGTACTTACTTTTCCTAGGGGCTACATTTCTTTGGTATGATCCAATGATAGAGGCATATTGTACTCTGGTACTTCCTTGTTATGCTACGCGGTTGAAGTTGACACAGTGCCTTGCTTCATAAATTCTTGTCTGGCTTGCTTAAATGTTTCCTTCTCATTCTGCACTTCGAATTGCTTCCTTGGTTTGGCAATAATATTCACCCACTGATGTTGTACTGGATCTTGTCGGACTGTGTCATTTCCTTTTTTATCTCCTCCACGCGTAACTATGTTGATGTTTCTTCCGTCGCCCCTTGCTTCCGCTGAAATACATTGAACATTCTGGTTGATCAGACTCCTCTTTTTCTAGATCTTCCCTAATAACGTAGGACATTCTTCTGTGTTGTGATCCGATGCAAGCCAATACATACAAGTCGCTCATAGAAGTGGAAATTATCTTGCATAGTGTCCTGGTTGTTGACTGTTGTGACATACCACTGGTCCTCTACCTCTTCCAAAGCCTCTTCTTTCTCGTCCTCCGCCTCTATAGCCAGCTCGATCTCCTCACGACGCGTTATACTAAGGTACCTAATTGTACTGTGTTGTATTGCACTGAGGTTGCACTGTGTTGTATTGTGGATGCGCGGTATTATATGGTTGCTGCACAATATTATACTGCAGTTGCACAGTGTTGTCTCAGGCTGGTACTTGGTTAAACTGAGGTGCGACTTTCCTGATCATCATTTATGCCTGCACCCTATATGCATCTGGCGTCCTCTCTCTCATCAACTCCATGGTTCTACAGTCTTTGTCATCATGGCCTACTGACTTGAAAAAGTTGCAATATGAACTCTTTGGGACTATCTAGTACTTCTGCATCATTGGGTAGTGATATGGGCCTTGACCCTGTTTCTTATAGATTTCACACCATAGTCCTCCTGTTGGTAACATATTTGGAATTCCTGCTGCCATGTACTGCACGAATGTTGGACATTCGTTCTTATGGTGTCCTTTTTTCCTGCATGTGGTACACCAAACGACTTCTCATTTGTCCTTACTCTTTTTCTGGTTTAGCTGGAACGTTAAGTTATTCAAATCCTCCTCCAGCTCTTCGATGGATAGATCCGTCTTTTGATATTGGTTTTCTTCCAGTTGCAGGGATTCTTGTAGAGCCTCTTCCTGTGTCTGAAACTTTTGTTGTCGCAATGAATACTTCAAGTGTGGTAGTAGTGAATTAACGAACATGTGCCTATGATGCATATCTATCATGAGATATTTCAACTTTCATTTCAGTCGCTTGAATCTCTGGTCAATATCCCATACAGATTCTCCTGGTTTCTGTATAATTTCTATCATCTCGTTCATGTACTGGTCCTCTTAACTTGGCTTCTGAAATTCATTTATCAACAATTTCTTGATATCCACAATCGTTCTGGTTGTTCCTGGTGTATTGTTTGTGGCTAAATTCATATACCAATCCAGTGCGCGATCTCTTAGTGTAATCGCTAGCTATGCAAGTTTAGTGTCCTCATAAGTGATATGTTTTTCTTCCCGGATCTTCTCACAGATAAACATGTTCTTTTCCAGGTCCTCCGACGCTTCTCCTTTGAATTCTGGTAACCTGATGGTGGGATCGTGTCCTGCCATCCTGAATGCTGAAATAATACCTCCACGCGGTGTAGATACTTAACTAATGATTCCTGAACTGGCTCCTCTGGTTATTGTTCCTTGTTTAGATGTACTTCCTGCTGTCTTCCTTCTTTCGAAATTCGGTTGTCTAAATGGTGGTGTTATTTTGGGTGTGTTAGTTGCACATGGGTTTATGGGTTCCACACTAATACTAATATGGATAGGATTGTTGCCTTCTCTTCCCGCTCTTGGACCTCTCATCTTCCTCTCATATGTTGCACGCAATATTTACTCAATATTCTCCACATCCCAAAGTTTCTCTAACTCCTCTTCATCACTTACCAAGCCTTCCCTCGCTGCTACGACTCTCTTCTTGGTGTTCACCTTGTATTGGTAGGGTAATCCACTACGCATCTTTCCAGTTGTCGCCATGATCCATTTGATTTGTTCATCGTCCATCATGATTGGGTCCAAGTCTTCTTCCTTCTTGCGTTTATCCACTTCTCCTTCCATTTCTCCCCTGTTAGTCAGTGCTTCCCCCCTTCCCCCATGCATGCAAGGAAGTTTAGCTATCTGAATCCATTATCATTACACCTTTGTTATAGAGAAATATCTTAATATAATTATACATCGATCTAATATAACTTCCTCAAGGCCCTCATAGAAAATATTGCTCCACTGGGCTGTACGACTTCACGGTATCTACTGCAAATTATGTTATAAAGCCTGCTACAATACTGTTAAGCCAAAAATCTACTGCACGGGTAAATTTGTTATTCACCTGCAGTAACTGCTCAATTTGAACTGAGGTCCACTCTAACTGTCGGATCTGGTTTTTTGCGTGGTTATCCTTCAACCTCAATATCCACTCCTACAATAAGTGTGGAAAATCACAGAAAAATACTTCATGCAGATCAATACACACATACTTCTCAAGGTATTTGTGCAATGTTAATCTAGGTTTTCTATTATCTTTCTGCGTAAACTCTATCTCCTTTGTCTTCAACCAGCTTTCGATATTTTATTTTATGGGATTCCACAGTCTCAAAATCCCCTTCTAGCGACACATTATTTTCACCTTCTTTTTGTCCTATTCGGTATTCTTTTGACCCGCCTTCCACAGATCTTACCCTCTTTTAACAAATCCCATCTACTCAATCCTATATTGGTCCATCCCGAAAATGGAACCATTTGTTGGTTTGATTTCTCTGAGTTATACCTTTAACATGATTGAGCCAGGTTAAATTCTACTGGGGTTCCAACAAAGCCTCTAAAACTATTGACCCTTCTGGTAAACCAGAAGGAAACACAACACATAGAGTGCACTATGCAGTCTCACCCGAGATATTCTTAATGAGTGACTGCAATACTCAAGTGTCTGGTGCATTGAGAGTTCTATTTAACTTATTAAAGCAATATACTGTCATTCCCAATTATGCATGTAATGTAATCAACTCATTAGCTCATTCATTCATCATGCTACCATCTACTCATAAACAATAAAAGAGACACAGGCATTCATTCACATACACACGTTTTACCATTGTTCACCCCCCTGGGATACGTCCATGATGATCTGGCTCTGAAGCTCTTCTACTATGGCAGTTCCAAAACTACAGCGCCGCGCGCTTTACAACTCATCCTCAGTTGGGTCGATATCTATTATGAGGTGGACTATATCACACCAGGATCCTCAACCTATGACCCAACCCTCGATATCTACCCTTCTAGCCCTCTACATCTCAACAACTTACAAGATTAGGTTGTATGATAGAAGGATTGCAACTAGTTATCAAAACATGACTCCTCCATCATCTCTTCAGACTCTCTAAAACTGAACTCTATATTCTTTCATAATGGACAACTACTGCCTCTCTAGACCTTCTAGGTATCTATATATATAAGTTTCTGGCTCGTCACCCATTACAATGTATTACAAAAACCCTAACCCTAACATCATTATGTCTTCCATGCATGCACGTATGCTTCTCTTCCTTCCAGTGATCGCTTTCCTCGTGCATGCCTTTCTTCCCAAAATATCCTTTCTTTCTGTTTGGTCCTGCTTCCAACAATAACCATATGATCATATGCTCTGAAATCAAATGTTATGCACCAAACAACCAAAATAGAATAAAGAGAGAGAGAGAAGTAGCTAAAAACCTTGAGAAAGAGATACGAATGAATGTCAAGACTCTTCAAGGGGAACCTCATTCTACAATAGAGAAAATGTACAAGATGAGTTGATTATAAAACTATCTCTCCTTTGTGTGTGTGTGTGTGTCTATATATATATATATATATATGAGCTCTCCTTTTACAATAGAGAAAATGTACAATATGAGTTGATTCTAAAACTAGCTCTCCTTTGTGTGTGTGTGTGTGTGTGTGTGTGTGTGTGTGTGTGTGTGTGTGTATACAAAGAGAGAGAGAGAGAGAGAGAGAGAGAGAGAGAGAGAGAGAGAGAGAGAAATGGTACAATTACAATTAAAGGGTCTAGTTGACAACACTTATATAACAATAGAAATGTAATAAACCAATATCTAGGTATTTACATGGAAATTTATGCTTAACACGAGGCTTTGTATAGGGATTATTTATATTCAAATTGCAATCAATTAACAACTCATTTCTTGCATTGGTTTTATTACACAATTACAACCCTATCTTCATTACACCCCTTAAACATGCAATTGGGTCGCTTGTTCATGATTTTAGGAGGTGAACTATTTAGAACCCCCACAACATTTCATGAAGCTTTTGGTCTTCCATCCTTATAGATAGATTGTTCTTTATTTTGATTGGTTTCTTTAGTTTGTTATAATTTGCACAAATTCCATATATTCACATATTAGGGAGATATTAGGCCAATGATATCCAATGGGAAAACATACTCCATTAGTTCAAACATGCTATTGTATGGAACATTTACACCATCCATGGAAAAGATCCCCAACCCATGTAAATTTGAAGGAGTATTTTGATATGCACTCCCATTGATACCAAAATAAGTGTCCCACTTAGGAAGTTGTTTTGGTTCATAGTTTTTCACGAGATGCTTGTATCTCAGTGACACTTCCTTGTCTTGATCAATCTCATTGTCACAAGAGCACATCCCTCCTTCAACATGAAACAAATTCATACAAGTTTTGAATTTTCTTATAACAATAAAACCTTTAGTGGATCTCAACCAATTACTTGAAATTTCTCCTTCGCCCCTTTCTTTAGAGATAACATCACATTTTTAAGAAAGATTAGACACATACCTAATCAATTGTACCTATCAATGCATAAAAAGAGATTAACATTTTTATTTTTCTCATAAATCAACATTACTGTTAAAGGTTTTCATGATAAGTGATAACTCCATTCCCAGTGCACTAAGTGATGTGCATGAATATTCCATGCCTATAGTTTTAGTTTATTCCAAATTTGTAGTGGTTTATATCCCCATTTGAAGCCAATCAATGTCACTTTTCATAAGTGGTATAAATGTTTTTGGGGTAACTTTTTCCCATTTAAAAAAAATATTTTGTGTTCATAGTATAGTGTATATAGGTGAGCTTATGAGAAAGGACACATTCATGTGCTCATATACCATTTAGCCTAAACTATTTTCTTAGTAGAAATGTCTTTGTAGGAGTGAACCATTTAGGCCTTATAATGATTGCCACTTACGACCCCTTTTTATACTACGGTGGAGAAATGTGCAAACTTAGATAATCTATATCAATGTTTCCATGTACCAAAATTTTTAATACTACTTTTAGGGTGTTTTGGTATTATTCAAAGAAATATATAATTTTCATTCTTTGTTTAATATCTTTTTTTTTTCCTGGAAAAAAAAACTTTTTATATTCATTCAAAAAAAGGAAGGACTATACATGTTCCACCAATACCGAAGACATTGTTTGTCTCTTACTGTATATTTCATACTTTCCCCTACCCCCTATGTAGCTCCTTAAGAGCTTCAATGTTGAAAAAAAAACTCCCCTTAAAGGGGGACATAAACTATTACATCCTCTCTATTTTTCGATATTTCTCCGACATGCCAATACGCAATATTAATATGTTCATAACAAAATAAAATATGTTAAACCAAACATGAGAACATCTGGGGCCTTCAAAAGAGAAACTCCATAGCCTCTGTTTCTACTCCATCAAAGAATTCGTAGAAACAAAAATCTCCCGGTTGTTGTTCGAGAGCCTCCTTGGACTTTTCATCTGATTTTGTATTAAGTTCTCTCAGAATATGTTGGAAGGAGAGACAATTGAAAGACTGAAAATAGAGCTTGATGTCTCTCATAATGGGAGAGAGTATGATGTTTTGTATATTTATTTTTCTTCTTTCCCAATCAATAACCAATTTGGAGTCTTCGAAGACTTGTAGCTTCTGTAGGTCCTTTTCTTTTGCATCTTCTAGTAACATCCAAAGGGAAATAAATTCTGCTATGTTGTTTGTGCCAGGTCTAGGGGAATATCATATAAAATTATAATGGTTGCAATTGATCTTTAGGACTACTCCTACACCACACCTAGGGGGTTTTCTTGAATGGCCCCGTCGAAAAATCCCCATGGAATATTATAATCAATGGAAGGAGGGATGGGATTCCTCGGTTTCTTATCACGTGGATCTTCCTTGAATTATGTATCCTACAAGAGTGTGATTGCAACAATGACTTTTGGGTTGACTGATTTATCTTTAAACACCATTTGATTCCTTTCCTACTAGGTGTTATAGATCATCATACTTGGGAGACCTATATACAGATCTACTGCCCTATCCTGTACCCAAGCTTGGTAGAAATCTTCTAGTGATGTTCCATTCCAACCTGCCTTTTCCTTCAAATTATTTTTAACCATCTTCGATACCTGACCTACAAATGGGCATGTAATAAAAAGATGAGTAATTGTTTTAGAATTGTATTTGCACAACATACATCGACTTAGACCTACCCAACCTCTTTTAAGGAGGTTGTTCCATGTCAACATCTTGTTGTTGAGGGAAAGCCACATCGTTACTTTACATCTAGGGGGGATTTAAACTTCCAGAGTGGTTTCCACCATCACTTTATCCGGCCTTGGTGTAATTCTTCTTGTCAAGATTTCTATCCCAACTTTACTGTGTAGGATCCATGTTTTGGGTTTAGGGTCCAACATAAGGAGTTCGTCAATTCCTCATCCATGATGATGTAGTTTTCACATATTATACTGATGTATGAGTTCCATTCCACTGCTAGATAATCCTATAGACCAAGGCCAACCACATAATTCCACCCCTCTCATCCTCTCGGCTGTGGAGTCTCAACACATGCATCATATAGGTTTGCTAGTCCTCTATATCGAAGGGAACAAATAAGGGGATTTTGTAGTATAAAATTATTTCTTGCCCCTAACTAGGGGTCATCCCCTAGGTGGATGCTACAACCATTACCCACCTTCTAGACCATCCAGGAACCCACCAATAGTAAAGAAAAAACAAAATCCTTCCATACTGATGTGCCTTTTGAGGATTTTATCGGGGATCGAAACCATTCATCGTTTGTCATGTTGGGAAAATATTTTGAGTTCATTACACGTACCCATAGGGTGTTAGTTTGTGTTAAACTCTAGAGATTCCTGCCTGCAAGGGCCTGTACGAAAGGGAAAATGTCCTTTAATCCCCAGCCCCCAAGTTATTTTAAAATAGCTACAGACATCCAACACACTAGGTGTAATCCCCCTGGGAATGTTTGTCTTGCCCACATGTACTGGAAAATTATTCTCCAAATATTTTGTAGCACTCCTTTGGGGATTTCCATAATAGAGTTCCAATATACTGGGATTCTCTTGAGGACGACTTTGAGAAGGGTCACCCTGACACCTCTCGATAACAACCGATTGAACCAAATTGAAATCCTGGCTTCTACCTTTATGATACACCATCCCAAATATTATTTTTTGTAACAATCTGGATTTAGGTTGAAACCCAAATATTTTATCCCTCTTGATAAGGTTGTTTTCTGTGTTGGGATCAGATTGTGGACAAAGGTCTATTTCGTATCAGAGAAATTATTGAATATGATGCATGACTTTTACATATTAATCATCATTCCCATCTCTTTTATAAAAATCTCGAGTATTTGTTTGAGAGATTGTAGATTTGCATGTGTGCCAAACACGTAACAAAATAAAATATCGAGGAATAGTAAGTGAGAGACCATCTCAAATTGAGAGACCTTTATGCATCTTAGGGATCTTCTCGCCTTGGATGATTTTATTAGTTCCCTGAGGGATTCCACCACAATCAGAAAAAGGAAAGGGGATAGGGTACAACCTTGGCAAAGGCCGCGCGAGACCTTGAAGAAATGTGATGAGGACCCATTGATCAAGACTGTGAAATTGGATCTGCTTAAACATCCCATAATCCAGTTCACCGACCCCAGATTCATTCCCATTTGGAGGAGTACCAGTCTCAATAATGTTCAATCGAATTTGTCATAAGAATTAGTCAAATCTTGTTTGAGGATGGCCACCTTGAGGTTTTTCTTTTTTATAGAGTGAAGAGTTTCTTGTGCAATGGCCACCACATCATGAATCTGTCTATTTTTCAGGAATCCAATTTTTTCTTCACTAATAAATTCACTCAACATAGGACACAGGCATTTAGCGACAATCTTCGATATTAGTTTGTAGGAGACATTTGCACAAGAGATATTTTTGAAGTCCCAAAAAGTTTTCATCTTCTATTTCTTTGAGATGAGGCAAACAAAGTTGGAGTTACATGCCCCATGGACTTTTCCTAATCTCTAGGATTCTCTAGCCATCAAAAGGAGGTCCTCCTTTATCAGATCGTAGAAAGTTTTATAAAATTCTACAGAGACCCCATCTGGTCCCGAGATTTTTCCACTCGTTACAGTCTGCAAGATATGTTACTCATTAATTACCTTAGGAATTTTGACGATGAAATTGGGAGTGTACAAGTTGACTCAAAAGAGGTTTAAGATGAGGTTAGATCATTATATTTTGGGATAGATTTGCTCAATGATTGAGAAGTGTTTTATAGGAATTGAGGTCAACAATCCCTCCACCCTTTGAAATCAACAACTTGGACATTTATTAGATCAAACCTTGTGGGAACTAAGTCAAAATGAGATTATCATAGTATTGAATTACCTTGATACTAGTTAAGATATGAGGTTGCATGAGTTGTTTGATCAATAAGAATAAATTGAATGTCTTTGAAGCTCTCGATTGACAAAATTAAATCACATGAAATGTGTTAGAGATATTGCATACATATGTATGTGGATTAACCAAAGTGGTGTCTAAAGGAGTGTTGAGGTCATTTCCTTCTTCCAAAAAATTTCCCTCCCCTTTTCTACTTTTCCGATTTCATTTCTCCCTTTATTTTCCCCTTTCTACACTTACCCATTTTTTCCCTCTTCGTTTCCCCCTCTTACTACCCCTTTCTATTTCTAACACTTAGTCACATTTTAGACCGCGGCTTCCCAAGTTGGCAGACTTAATTTTTATCACCTCCATATACAACTTCACTTCACAATTCCGACCGACCGCCGTGTTGTTCATACTTAGCCACTTTTACGATCGCAGGTTCCCAGGTTGATGAGATCGAGTTTTCATGTTCCTGTGTTCCGTGATAGATAGATTGGACCACAAAGCTCCACAATCTACATTTTGATCCCCAGACTCCCATGAAACTGCCTAAGTTTCATGCTGCCTAACATGAACCCGTTCGACCACTGTGCCGTCCCACACTTAGCCAATTTCACGCCTCTTACCATCGCGGGCTCTCGGGTTCACAAAAAATATCAAGTCACATATTTCCTCCACCTGTCCCTTCCACCCTCATGCCTTTCCCAATGAAAATTTACTATGATTTTAATGCTAATAACTTACCATACATGTTCGAAGGGATGGCCATTAATTTGTGAAAGGCTCGAGGAGACCTCCTATTAAAGTGAATTAAACAAGATTTATGGAGGATTATATTATAACCAATGTTCATTCTTAACATAATTTGGAGCAAATGAACGTCTTCTTCGACTTATGGAAACAAGTCGACAACAATTCTATGGAGATACGCTGAATATTTTTGGACACGAAGATCAGAATTTTCAGTGGTCCAGGGCATATTCCTATTATTCATCCCCTTTTTCCCAAAATGAAATAATCTGGACGTCTAGAATTTCACACGCAGGGTGTGTCCCAGAAGTTTTTGATTGCAAGGAGTGATTTGGTCACCTGGTGCACTGAGAGATACATTCCAAACCAATGAATCATCCAGTTGTGGGACCATTCCCCTGTCTCTTTGTTAGCTCAAAATTTCTGTAAGATGTTGAGGCTCCCCGAGCCAACACTCACCTTTAGAGGTGAATACTCCAAGGAGTTATTAAGAAATCATGAAAATGGAATCGACCTCTTACATGAATTCCTAGATAACCCAACGACCATCCCCGAGGATATCACAAGTTTGCAGGTTGGCGCATTCAAAAATCCCTTTCGAGAAATCACATGGAGTTTTACTAGAATAATAGGGCAGGAAACCACGACCAACATCTCCCAAATGATTCTTTACATTCTTTATTTTACGGTCAAGGAACAAGCCATTTTCAACTGGGGTAATTTGATTTCCATTGAAATCTCTTCCCAATTGGCGCAATACAAGAAGGATAAGAATTTTTTTATGTCATCTTATTTGGTCTTTGTGATAACACATTGCTATCAATTCCTGAGATTATCTATCTGCAAGAAGGTAAATTGTGAGTTCGACCCAATAACCTTCTGGTATCAATCATTTTGGAGGAACAAGGCCTCCCAACACTTTTATGAAGTATTTAATGAYTTTGTCTCAGTTTTCAAAGAATTGCTATTTGGAAAAAACGCTCCCCAGATATCTGACCAGGAGAGTAAGTTCTTGGATAGGAAGGGGACACTAGAACAAATGGAAAATCATAACGTTATAAGGAATTTTGGATCCAAATAAAATCCTTCCTTTGTTCCATATCACATATCTGACATAATATTTGTTGTTGAGATAGCAAGGCAATACACCTACTCGTTGCATTTTTTCCATGAAAAGATAAAAAAATAATTCATACCTCTGCCTTGGAAATTCAAGGATTTCATATTCATTCAGGAATATGAACAAGATTGACGAATTCATGGGCCACTTTCACAGCCTCAATTTGAAATATGATGAAAAAGTAAAAGGGTTCGACCCTAATGGTATTTTTGTAGAACATCTATTGGCTTTCGGTTTCAACAATTATTTCATTAACACCATCATGAATGAAGATAGAGATAAGGCCTCAGAAATTCCTTCTTGTGACATCGGTGACCTAGAGACAGTACTCAACACCAATGAGTCATACAAGCAGAGAGGAAAAGGTCCAAGGTGAGAAAAGAGCCCAATCCCCGACTGTCACGCCCAAGAGTACAACATCTCATAGCATCACTCCAACGACCTACCCAAGTAAGAAAGTCACCCACAGTACTTCAGGCAGAGGAGGAGATAAGAACCCTCCTTCTGACAAAATTGAAAGTTCTTATAAACTTCCCATGAGGAAAAAATGAAAAAAACATTGTACAAGAAGAGGAGGGACCTCGGGGAGAAAGTGATATCCATGATCTCTCCCTGGAGGATATGGAACTAGAAATTGACATTGAGAAAGTGTTCCCCAATGAAGACCAACTAGAGAACACTGCTCCCTAGAACCCCTAGATGGAAATAATTGGGACCGAGACCTTCGACGAAGAAGAGTCTTTTGCATTTCAGAGCGCTATTTTTGACAGCGAATCCAAAAATTTGATTATTGAAAAAAGATATGTAAATAATAAGAAGGGGAAATATCATTCAAAGATTAACCTATGAAACATGCGGCCTTCCAAGATCTCCCAGATACACCGAGCAACTAAGATTCTCTAGACAACTCTATTGTTGACCTTGAAGCAGAGAATGTCAGGTTAAAGGAGTGAATCAAATAATTTGAGGGAGGTCTAATGCCCCTTCCAAATGTTGGCTAGTCCTTTAGCAATGATCGGGCCTACCACACCCGCGACAAAATTAAAAGGATAGACAAGACTTCTCACATCAGCCTGAGGCTATGTGGAAAATAATATAAAGAAAATAATGGAATTAATAACAGAGGCTTGGGAGATATCCAAGAGTATGGTCTGTTTTAGAACAAGAGCACATTCTTTTCATGAATATCTGCAAGCATATTTAAAAAATGAGCAAGGTTTCTACCTCGATGTAGTTGTACCTTTTGGTGTTAAAGTTACTAATATGATGGAATTAATAAGAAGAGAGGAGGATATCTCTTCCCGAACCAAATAAAACAATTGAACGCATGCTGGAAAGAAAAGGTAAAAAACCTGAATGGTATCGTTCAAGCATGTAGCCAGGCCATAACTAGAAGAGATGAACTATTCAAGAAGCTAACTGAGATAGATCTAGCTGGCAGTACCAATAAATTCCAATACCCTAAATTGATACTCAACTCGTTGTTTTTAACCAAGCAAGCATTTGATGAAGAAGTTGAGATCTTTAAAGGGATGTCATTTGAAAATTTCTATGGCATTCTTGAATATGGTGAAGATGACGTGGAAAAATGGTTAGTTGATTATTCGATTAAAAACCAAGATATTGAAGAAGCATTGTGCAAAATTTCTATTGATCTAAGGGACTTGGAAGGTGAAATATTCAATGTAAAAATCCAACATGAAATCAACATGGCACCAATGAGGAGCTACATCGAGGAGTGGTTAAAAAAAGTTGTCGACAAGCTTACCAATGAAGGGAAAAGGACGGTTGAGGTGGTTCCTGTTGTTCCCGAGTCTGCACTTAAGGCTTTAAAGTACAGTGTCAAGGCATCCGAAAGTATACTAAAGGTTGATGAAGGATTACTCTAACCTTCGGTATGGGAAACTAATGAGGATTTCCACGTTCTTGCTATATAGCTTCCAACTGTTCCTGGGTAGTAATATCTTGTTCAATGGATGCCCATGAACGTTCCAATTCTTCCCGGGTGTTCGCAGTTTTAAGAATTGTGTCAAAAAGATTTAAAGCGATATGTATTTGGTTGGATAATCCGGGTTGAATATTTGGTTGAGTTGTTGCAGGAACAGTCATTGAGGAACC
>SNQJ01S0053676.1:0-15088 GCA_010110895.2 Picea sitchensis
TTAACATCAAATAATGTTATATATAAATACATCAAGCTTTGTCTTACGATAGATGCACTATCTTAACAAACTAACAAATTGTTGAGAGAATATCTCAACAACACTCCAAACTAGGAACCAACTAGTTGGAGAGAATATCTCATATCCAACTAGATCTAACAACCTCCTAAAATACATAAACAAAGTCATTAAGTAGAGACAAACTCGACCTCATAATGCCCAATAATAATAACAATCACAAGTATGATCACATATAAGACAAGTAGGAGTTAATAATTCCAACACTCCTCCTTAATGACTACTTGTCCTAATCTTTGTCAAGCAAGTCCTCATCATCATCTAGTCCTCTGTAACAAATGTTCTACCATGAATTGAAGAACCTCCTGATCAACAAAGTGTATATCTAGTTCATCCTGACACGTAAATCTTGTACCTTGACCATGTTGGCATCAACAAACTGTCAAAGTCCATATAAAGGAACAACCATACACCGGAATGCATGGGTATCGTAACTGCTACAACCATCGATCTAATAGGATGTCCTTCGAGTACATGGTTCATTCAAATTCTTGACGAACTCCCCCTTAATGTAAAACTTTCATTTTTTAGGCACCTCCAGAGTCTACTATCAACATGGTTCACTTAAAGAGCATATAGCCAACACGTGACCCACTCCTTGAAGTGTTTAACAACTCTATAACATATATTTCTACTCTATACCGAACAGAGTTATTCAAGTCATCAGAGACACATGGAAAAATAGGTATGCATTCCTATATAGGTCTTAATATATATGCCCTTTACATGTTACATGCATAGTTTCAAGTACATACATTTAACTTACTTCATCTCATGGAGACACCTGGTACAAGATTTGAAAACAATGTGTTGTGCCATCACAACACTCTCTCTAATTTCTTCTTTTTCCATTTATTTGGTAGAAGAAATTGGGCCCACCTACTAAACTTTTCTACTGGAAAGCCTCTCAGACTCTCTCAACTTGTTGAAAAATCAACTCACCTTCTTGATCTTCATTGAAACCTTTCAGTCCTTCACTTAGAATATTTCTTAACTTGAAATTTTTTTGGACTTTGGTAATACTGGCGAGTTCATGATGAACTCGCCGATACAAGCAATATCAACAAGTTCATGATGAACTCACAGACACTGGAAAGGTCGCAACACTTAATTTTTTGAGCTCAAAATTTAGTATACCGAAAAAGTTCCAATAAACTTCGTCAATGCACTAACCACCTTCCAACAAATTTCGTCGATACATTGGAAACGTTCCAGTAAACTTCACTGATACACTACCCTTTGCATACTGGTGTAGATGGTGTGACCATTGTCGATATGTTGATACACTTCCCTCATCTTCGTCGACACATGGTGTATCGACAAGGTTCATCTCATCTTCGCCGATACATTACATATCAACAAAGTTCCTTCCTTTCTCTCTAATACCGAGTGCATCAGTGAGGTTCAACTCTCCCTCTCTAATAAACTACTTTTCAGCGAGTTTCCCTCTTATGTCATCGATGTGCAAGAAAAAAATATGTGACCCCTCATTGACATTGAGCTATCGGTAGTTATCTTCTTTCCCTCGCTGACATAGACCTTGTCAGCAAGACATGCCTTCATCTTGAGACCTCTCCTATTATCCTCCATCTTAGATCCTTTTCGTTGTGCCCATCAGTCAGGTTTCTGTTGTTTCCAATGATTAAGCATTTCATGTATGACTGGATAGCTGATGATTGATGCCTATCTCGCCTAATCTACTTCATGTTGCAGTCATTATTTAGTTTGTTTGTATCACCATCAACTTTCATTGTGCATACTATATCAACCTGTTTACTTTGTGTTTCTTTATTTTATGACTAACCATGATTGTGAAAGTGTCGGTTACCATTAGGTGGGTTAATTGCAACATCTATAAGACTTACGATGGCTCTAAATTTCATCTCACAAAAGAATTGGTCCTCCCAACTCACAAATAGTGTTAAGTGCTCCAAACGTCAGTTGGCTATTTTCGCGGATTTATATCTCTGAGCCACTGATAGATGACGTCAACTCCAATGGATGAACCAAGACCCTATATAACACAAATAACATAAGAACTGATGGAACTAAATTGGGGCAAAGTATTAACAAGAACAAAACTCGAATTTTCATTAAAAAACGCCTTTGCTTGAAATTTTTAGACATTTGTCAATGCCTATTTTTTTCCTCGAAGCAATCCAACTATGTGATTTACACGATTATGATTCCAATGTGATTCAAGAAATCAAAATCTGAGGCCCGAAAGTAACAAAACAATCGCTACAGATTTCTAGCCCAAGTCAACCTTGTTAGCTATAATAACATTGGAATATTTGAATGGCACAATAAGTTATCTCACCGAAATCATATCCCTGCACCCTCCACGTCACAAAAAATGACACTCCAATTAGACGTTGTTTGACCAGGTTATGAGCCTTTGAAATCCCCTCCAACGATGTTAACATAGGTTTGCATTCTTCGATTCATGCCACCACACAAAACTGCTTTGGTTGAAATGTTTGTTGTTTCGAAAGGCGCTCTACAACACAATATCAGAGAGATGTCCATGTAACATAACACATTAAAATAGTAGTAAAAAATCCACAAAATAATAAATTAATAAATAAAATTAAAATATATATAAATAAAAAACACATATAAACAACAAGTCGGCTCAATTAATCAATCGACACAATAATCAAAACAAATATATAGTACCACCAAAATAGATCCATCTTAACCCCCCAGATCTATCAAGCATCGAGAGGGATCAAATCTCTAGAGGTGCAAACTTTTAACCTTTCCTCAAGTTTTGCACTCTAAAAAGTGTTTTCACCTCTAGAGATTAAATCCCGCTCGACACTTGATAGATCTGGGGTTAAGATGGATCTATGTTGGTGGTACTATATATTTGTTTTGATTATTGTGTCGATTGATTAATTGATCACAAGTCCTGAAGCCGAAGAGCTGGCCCCTTTTTGGACTAGCGCAGGGTTCCCAGACCCCGGTCACATGGATACTTTGGAAATTCTAGGGGATAAGCACCAATCCTTTAGCAACAATTGGGTTAAGGACATGGGCACGAGCCCTCGATTAGATGGGTGAATAGTCTAAAGGAAAAACAACCTTCTCCAATAGAATTTAGACTTTGACATTCTCGCTAAGGTAAAATTCAAGGGGTTGGAAGGACTTAGAAATTTTAGTCGATCATGCCCCGACCCTTCTACGGATTCCCATCCCATGACTATCTAGCAACAAAACTGAGATAAATTGAAATATCATATAGATATAACAGTTTACAAAAATCATAGAGCTTTTCTAACAAATTTTCAAATACTGAAAGACTGAATCATAAACGAAGACATTTCATCATTGCATCCAATATAATACACAAAGTATGAAAATACTTATCAGAACTAGAAAATGTGAAGCAATTTTTGAAAGGGGTGCATGTTTCCTCCCAACCATAGGCACAGTCACTCCTGATGGATTTACCACTAGCCACCCCCTAGCTAGACCATGGTGCTCTGAGAGAGATTATTTCTCCTTGCTCCACAACAGTCAAGGACGAAGCTTACTCTCCTCCTCCCACATGAACTTGGCAATTGGTTTTCTCTGCTCCAAGTAAGGAAGTTTGCATGAGTACTTCCTCAGTCACTCGTCAGCCTCATTTATCAACTTGTAGCCAAAACATGCCCATGGATTCTTACATCCAAATTGAGCTTACTGCTCAGTTTTTTTTCTCTCTCAACTTCAGAGTCGAATTCTGTTCAGTGCTCTTCTAGGGAGAGTTTTTTCACTACTCTTATATCTCACAAATCTGTCTCTTTTCCCGAATTACCTCATTCCTTTCCTTCCTCGAAAAGGTTGTGTGGGTTTGAATCCCAATTCTTGGTCAGACCTAGAAGCCTTACCAATGAGTACCCTTCCCCATCTCCTCATTAACTCTTTAGGATGGCCTTTCAACTATCATCCTGAATTGTAATTCATTGTTGGGCCAGAGGACTGTTGAGAAATTACACCCAGTAGGTACTGGTCTGGTAAGGGTCATATCAAACTATGTTGGTTTCCCTTCACCATCTCTCTCATAGAATCCATGGTCTATCTTGGAAAACTTCCCCCCTTTCAGAAGTTGTGAAACACATATTCAAATTCAAATTCTATTAATAACAAAAAAATCATACATTGACCCTTTTATACAAAGGTTCATCAAATCAAACATTCACACATATTTAGTCTGCCATAGTCTCTTGGCTAGTTATATTTATATTTACAAACTGGGGGAAACATGGGTAATACAATCCCCTCCCCCTTAAAGGAACATCGTCCTCAATGTTCTATCTGCCGATGTGTTTTGTATGTACAAAAGTAAACAAAAATGGATATGCATGTCTCATGACATCCTCCATTTCCCATGTAGCCTCATCTCGGCCAAAGTGTTTCCACTGCACCTTGACCTATTCAATGGTTTTGTTCTTGAGTGGGGTTTCCTTCCTGTCTATTATGCATTGGGGTTCTGGCAGGAATTATCCCTCAAGTTCCACTTGAATCACAAACTAGTCAATAATATGATTAGAATCATGTACATACTTATTTAATAAAGAAACATGGAAAACATTATGTGCCTTCACCATGGGAGGAAGTGTTAGCCAATAGGCTACTGGTCCCACTCTATCCAAAACTTCAAAGGGTCCACAATACCGAGGTGCCATCTTTGCACAAGATCCCATCCTCAAGGAGATTATCCTGGGTCTAACTCGGACATACACATGATCCCCTTCTTTGAACTCTCTAAGAGTCCTTTTCATGTCTGCATATCTCTTTTGTCTATCCTGGGATATCTTCAGATATTTACTTATCTGAATCACTTGTTGTTCCATTTCCTTTAGCATATATCGCCTAATTGTAAATCTGTCTACTGGATTGTTCCAGCTGATTGGAATGTTGCATTGCCTTCCATAAAAGGCTTCAAAAGGGCTCATTTGCAATGACTCTTGATAGCCATTGTTGTAAGCAAATTCTACCAGTGGTAGGTAGTCCCCCCACTTCTTGGGTTGATGCATTACATGCATCCTCAACATGTCTTATAATACTTGGTTTACCCTCTCTGTCTTCCCATCAGTATGAGGATGATAGGCTTTACTAAAGTGAAATTTTGTTTCAAAACCAACAAACAGATATTTCCAAAAGTTTGAAGTAAACTATGTATCTCTATCGGATATAATTTCCTTAGGCATGCCATGCAGTCTGAATATATCTTTCATGAATATGTTGGAAATATCTATTGCCTTGCAGGTTGACTTGACAGGTATGAAGTGAGCGGCTTTGCTTAGTTTTTACACAACTACCATGATGGCGTCATTCTGTTTGGTTGATCTTGGTAATCCTGTGATGAAATCCATGGAGATGGTTTCCCATTTCCATTCGGGAATTGGTAGGGGATGCAACAACCCTGTTGGGTGTTGGTTCTCGGCCTTGACTTGCTGACATTCTAGACACTTAGCTAAGTAATCAACTATGTCATTTTTCAATCCAGGCCAATATATTAGCTTCCTAGTGATCGTGATCATTTTCTGATAACTAGGATGACCAGTATATGGTCTTTTGTGTAGTTCATCCACTATGAACCTCTTCAAGTATTCACAATTTGGAATGTATAATATGCCCTTGTAATTCAACATGCCATCATTAAGCATCTGATAACCTTCATACTTCATCCATGTGGGCTCTTGCTTCAAGTATGATGTCACAGTATTGAAAAATGCATATGTTTCTTGTGCAACTTTGACCCTCTCTTTAATGTTTGATTCACTTGCGCTTACAACTGCAAAGTGAACTACTTTCATACTTCTACTAAGGGCATCAACCACCATATTCTCCTTTCCTTTGATATGTTTGATTTCAAAATAAAACTCACTAAGGAGAGCCATCCACTTAGCTTGTCTCACATTGAGTTTTGGTTGGTTAAACAAATACCTCAACCCACTATGGTCTGTCATAAGTACAAATCTCCTACCTAAGAGGTAATGCCTCCATATCTTTAAAGCATGCACTATGGTAGCCAATTCCATATCATGGGTCACATAATTGACTTCATGCTCATTGAATTTTCTGGACTCATAGAAAATCACATGTCCTTCTTGCACAAGGACTCCTTCGATCCCTTCCTTGCAGGCATATGTACACACAATGAAGTATTTGTTTGGGTCTACAATATTCAGTATAGACGCATTGGTTAGAAGGTATTTCATCTCTTGAAATCTTTCCTCACATTCTTATGTCCAAATGAATTTAACCCCCTTTTTCTGAAGGGAGGTGATTGGGCAACCAATCTTGGAGAATCCTTTTATGAATCTCCTATAATATCTTGCCAGACCCATAAAAGATATGATATCAGATACATCCTTTGGGGTAGGCCAATCCATTATGGATTTAATCTTGTCAGGGTCAACTGCCACCCCTTCCTCGGAAATAACATGGCCTAAGTAGTGGACTTGTTTCTGGAAGAAGTCACACTTACTGAGCTTAGCATAGAGATGATGCTCTCTTAGTACTTGGAGTACAAGCTTGAGATGTTCTTCATGCTCTTCCCTATTCTTGGAAATATTAGGATATCATCAATGAATACCAACACAAATCTATCCAATAACTTTATGAATACATTATTCATTAAGCACATAAAAGTGGCCGGTGCAATGGTAAGCCCAAATGGCACCACCACAAATTCATAGTGGCCATATCTTGTCCTAAAGGTTGTCTTGTGGATGTATTCATCTTTGATTCGAACCTGATGGTATCTAGACCTCAATTTAATATTGGAGAAGATTGTAGCACCTCTTAATTGTTCAAACAAGTCATTGATCCTTGGCAAGGGATACTTGTTCTTGATAGTCATATTATTGAGTTGTTTATAATCTATACACAGTTTGAATGTGACATCTTTATTTTTCACAAACAAGGTCGATGCTCCCCATGGGGACACACTAAGACAAACGTAGCCTTTGTCCCAAATCTCCTTCAGCTGTAATTTGAGCTCAACTAGCTCTGGTGTACTCATTCTATAGGGTTTTCTAGACATTGGCACTGCTCCTAGTACAAGTTCTATTGAAAAATCAATATCCCTTCTTGGAGGTAGACCTGACACCTCTTCTAGGAATACATATTTATAGTCTTTCAATATGGGATGGTTCTCTAGGCTGGGTTTGTCATTATCAACATATTTTAGTACTTGTATTGCATACAAGGGACATCCCTTTCTGCAATACTTCTTCACTTGGAGGGATGACATTTGTCTCACTGAGACAAGCTTTTGAATCCCTTGTAGGGTTACCCTTCTTCCTTATTCATTTTCACACTCCAAAGTTTTATTGTAACTGTCCAACTTGGTTTTGTGGGCAACCAACCAATCCATGCCAATCAACAGGTCATGAGATCCTAGAGGAAGTATGTTTAAGTTTGTTTTAGTGGGAAACCCACTCATGAAAAATTGGCATGTTGGTATGACCTTTGTTACTTTTCTTTTGGTTCCAGTGGCTAGTTGTACCAACCATGATTTAACATGTTTAAATTGTTGCAATTTACATTTCTCAACAGTTTGAGGGGAAACATAACTCAAATTAGAACCAGGATCAATTAAAATGGAAACATGATGGTTGAAATTCATACCTTCCATCTCCACCACTAAAGCTTGTCGGTCAGCTTGTCTATTATCCAAGGTTGCATAAATTTGTGGCAGACTCCTAGCCACATCATTGACTGTGGTAGCCTCTTGGACATTGTAGACCCTCCCAGGTTTTTGTTGCCTATGAGAGTAGTCCCTCAACAAATGTTCCTCTCCACAACCCCAACATTTCAAGGTTTCTCTCTTCATGTTATCAGTCTTATTTGGATCTTCTCTGGATGGTTTATTTCCACTCTGGGATGGAAAATTTTGCTAATCCACACTTCTGGCAGGAAGTCTCATCCTAGAGATCTTACCAGGGCTCTTAAATCTCAAGGGTTTAAACCCCTTCTTCTTGAATCCCAAATAGTTTTTCTTCTTCCAGTCTTCATGGGGCTATGTCTTACTCTTGAATTTCTCATAGCAATACATTTCTTTTTGAATAGTATCTTCTAAGGTAGGACTAAGGTAAGCCACTAATGAATCATTGCATCTTTACCTTTTCATCCTTTATGTAGGGTACATACCTCATCAACTCGAGAAATTTGTTGATATACTCATCTATGGTGATTTGTCCCAACTTGAGTTCATATAACTCCTTGGTCTTCCCATCAAAGTACTTTTATGGCAGGTACTTCTTCCTGAAGTATTTCTCAAGTTGTTTCCATGACAAGTCCTTCTCATGGACTCCTTTCACATTCCTAAGGTATTCCCACCAAATGGAAGCTTTCCCATTCAGGTTGAAAATGGCTAAGGAGGCCTTTAAGTTTTCAGAGTAGTCATGGACTCTGAAGTAATTCTTCAAGAAGAGTAGCCAAACTTCTGCTTCTTCCCCCTTCCTAATCTCTCCATCGAAGGTGGGTGGTTTGGATTTCTTGAATTCTTCAAGGTCACGACTCTTGGAATGTTTCCTCTTCTTTCTTCTTGTCTGAGAATGGGAACTGTTTTTTCCACCAAAAGATTCCTTGGATTTTTCAGTGTCCTCACCATAGGAATATTCCATTGAATGTCTCTTAGCTCCATGTTGGGCCTTCGTTGAGGTGATCCTCCTGGTGTGGCCACTTTTAGGATCATGCTTCTGTATCTCAGGTGGACTTGGATTTTTCTTAGTATGATTCCTTCCCACATGACTGGAAACTGGACCATGTTGCAGTTGCCTTTGTATATCTAATAGACTTTGCTGTAGGACTGTATTAATTTTTGTCTGCTTTTCCTACTCCTTGATCAACCTTTCATTGTCAGCCTTATAACTCTGTAATTCTTCCATGAGGCTTCTTATAGTTTCAACAAAGTTTGGAGGGGTTTCCACCACCCTCCTTTCATCAAATTCTTCCTCTCTACTGTGGGAGCTCTCCCCTAACTCTTGATGTGTCACCATCCTTTACGTTGTAGTTCTCCTGTTGTTCACTGATTGTTTGAGTGCAGATAAAACATTTTTTGTTAGTTACTAATCTACCAATTCATGAACAACACATATCATTGCAAGGTGAAGTCAATTCTTTTTTTGGAAACATTAGCAACCTACAGTAAAAACTTCCAAAACATCTATCCACATTAGAAGGTTTTGTTCCTCTCTTCAGTAGAGGTTCATTCATGTTTTTATATAGGGGGGTAAGGTAGGGAGTTACCCCATAATTTCTCTAAAAATATTTTTATGCAACTCGTGCATGAGGCCAAGCAGGAAAAGTGTTGTTTCCATGATTTGATACCAATTTGTAACACACCCAACCCCTAAATACCCTTTCTAGGGATGGAGCATCAATTTTTTTCTTTCCCTGGTGCATTTTTGGTCCCTTAAGAAAAACCCTCTTAATTAGCTCCCCCAAAACTTACATCTCTCATTGTGCACTTTAGCTAGTTAGGGGGATCTTCCTCATGACCTCAGACTGAAAACCGGGAGCTAAGATCCTGTGTTAGCAAAGGTTTCGTAACTTTGAAAGTTCTCAGGCTTCGGGAGTTCCAAAAGTGTTGTCCAATTCTCAGATCGTCGAACAATGAAGAGGATCAACGGTTCAAATCCTCTGCCGAGATCTATGGTTAAAAAGGGGGATTTGGTACTTGGCATTGAACATACCTTTTTCCTAATCCCCGAAGTCCCGAGGTCTCGCCACGTTGCCTTAGACATTCGGTGATCGGTGATCTCCGTCGAGCATTCATTTTAACCACACTATGTCCAAACTAGCAAACTCCCGATATCTCACCACGTGGCCTTGGCCCTTCGATGGTCGACATTCAATGTTTGATGATCTCTATCGAGCATTCCTTTTTACCACACTATGTACAAAATATCGAACTACCGATATCTCACCACATGGCCTTAGCCCTTCGACGTTTTGCGTTGGACATTCCTATATTGTACCATGACCCACGTCTTCTGAACTCTCGAAGCTATCCAAACTCCCGGAGTCCCGAACATGTCACCATCCATGTAGGCTAGGTGGCCACGAATCAGAAACTAACACGTGGTAAGGGTCAAGGGGTGACATGTGTCCTCGATAGGGGGTGACATGTGTCATTCTCTAATAGGCACAGTGGGTATGTGAATCTTCTAAAACTGGGTGACATGTGGAACACATAATGCAGGTCCACGTCACATTGAATGATGTCATCAAGCCACATCATCATAGATTGATAATTGCTTAGTCCTTCAATCTAACGATCCACAAGGTTCCACATAGATCCATAGATCTACAGTTCTCATTACTTCACGACTCTGGCTTCATACCTTACCGAATCCTCTCGAAGCAAATCCCCCAAAGAGCTAAGTCTTCGGACTCTCAGCTCTTACGCCACATGTCCTCTTCAACCAATGATCGAGATTTACTTCAACATTCATGAATTTAGTGGTTTTCACTCCTTGAAAACCCTTGGCCAAATTCCTCTAGAGTACGAAGTCTCCGGACCATGGGATTGCGTACCATGTACCTGTTCATCCAAGGGTCCTTGTCACTTCGAGAGTTCAACATTCGGGGCTTCGGTGTGTATCTCTCGGCTTTCCTTCCAGACCATGCCAAATATATCTCCACATGTACCTAGCATCTACAACTAGGGTTTACTCCTGCTTGCAAACCTTTGGGGAAAAATCACGCATTTCCAGATCGCCGAATACCCAGACTCTCAGATAATTGTGGATTTTTGGATACGTGCCCCTCCAATTCAACGGTCCATATTAACTCTGCGACTTTGAAATTCAGGAGTTCTGGCATTAGACCATTCCTATTCTCCTAGAGTAGCATTTCTCCGAAGTGCTTAACGCTTCCCTTCCTACGTCCGATCTAATGGCTGAGAGTAATCTATGTTGAATCATTAGATCAAAAGTCCTCTTCGACTCACAACTTTGACCTTTGACTATTTTCGAGGATTGTGGAACCAGAAGTCTCGAAGTCCCGAAGCCGAAGAGATATCCCCTTTTTGGACTAGCGCAAGTTTCCTAAACCCTGGTCACATGGATACTTTATAAATTCTAGGGGCTAAGCGCTAATCCTTTAACAATAATTGGGTTAAGGACATGGGCACGAGCCCTTGATCATATGGGTGGATAGTCTAAAGGAAAAATTCCCTTCTCCAACATAATTCAGACTTTGAAATTCCCTCGAAGGTAAAATTCAAGAGGTTCGCAGGACTTAGACATTTCAGTCGATCCTGCCCCGACCCTTCTGTAGATTCCCATCCCATGACTATCTAGCAACAAAAATGAGTTAAAATTGAAAGATTATATAGATATAACATTTTATATAAATCACATATATTTTGTAACCATTGTTCAAATACTAAAATATTGAATCATAAACACATACATTTCATCATCACATCCAATATAATACACAAAGTATGAAAATAATTATATGAACTGGAAAATGTGAAGAAAATGTTGAAAGGAGTGCATGTTTCCTCCCAACCATAGGCACAGTCACTCCTAACGGATTTACCAGTGGCCACCCCCAAGCTAGACCATGGTGCTCTGAGAGAGATTCTTTCTCCTTGCTCCACAACAATCAGGGATGAAGGTTACTCTTCTCCTCCCACAATAACTTGGCAAATGGTTTTCTCTTCTCCAAGAAAGGAGGTCTGCATGAGTAATTCCTCAGTCACTCATCAGACCCGTTTATCAACTTGTAGACAAACCCTACCCATGGATTCTTATAACCAGATCGAGCTTACTGCTCAGTTTTTTTTCCCTCTCAACTTCAGAGTCGAAGTCTGTTCAGTGATCTTCTCAAGAGAGTGTTTTCTCTACTTTGTTATCTCGTAGATTTGTCTCTCTGCCTGAATTACCTCATTCATTTCCTTCCTTAGCAAGGTTGTGTGGGTATGAATCCAAATTCGTGGTAAGGCCTGGAAGCCTTACCGATGGGTACCCTACCCCATCTCCTCATTAACTCTTGAGGATGGCCTTCCAACTACCATCTTGACTGGTAATTCATTGGTGGGTCAAAGGGATGTTGAACAATTACACCCAGTAGGTACTGGTCTGGTGAGGGTCATCTCAACCATTCTTGGTTTCCCTTCACCATCTCTCTCATAGCATCCATGTTCTATCTTGGAAAACTTTCCCCCTTTCAGTAGTTGTGCAACACATATTCAAATTCAAATTGCATTAATAAAAAAAATTCATACATTGAGCCTTTTATACAAAGGTTCATCAAATCAAACATCCACACATATTTAGTCTACCATAGTCTCTTGGCCAATTATAGATATATTTACAAACTAAAAGAAACATGGGTATTACAAAGCTACAACCAAGTATTTATGGGATAAGTTGGGGAAGTTGTATCGGTCTAAGTCCCGAGTAAATTAACTATTCCTGAGAAAGAAGTTGTATAACATGAGGATGAGATATGGAGACTCGGTGGCAGAGAATTTGAACTCCTTCAATACTGTGGTAGGTCAGTTAGTATATGTTGATATTAAAATTTCAAATTAATATAAGTGTATCAATTTATTGTGCTCTTTACAAGACTTGTGGGATAGTCTGGTTGTAGCCATAGGTAGTAATACAATTGCCTTGAAGTTTGATGAAGTGGTCTCATCCTTGTTGTCGGAGGAGATGAGATGGAAGAACATGGAAGGATAGAGCACAGATGCATTATTTGCAAGAGGAAGCTCCCAGGAAAGAAATAGATCTAAGTCCTCAAGTGGGAGATCTAAGCCTAAGGGTAGATCTAAGTCTCCTGAAAAGTTTTTAAAGGTATGTTGGAGATGTGGAAAAGAAGGGCACTACAAGAAGCATTGTAGATCCAAAGTTGAGAAAAAGAAGGGATCTGAAGAAGCTCCTTCTACAGAAGAAAAGACCTCCAAGGAAGAAGGAGGGGATGTGTAATTGGCTTCTTCAACCACACATGCAGATCATGAGGAATGGTTGGTTTACTTAGGTGCATCCTTTCATATGATTCCCCACAGGGAGTGGTTCTATGAATATGAAAGGTATGATGGAGGTAATTTTTTCCTAGGTGATGAATCGACAACCAGAATCATAGGACGAGGAAAATTCAAGTTGAGGCTCATAGATGGAAGGATTAGAACACTACATTGTGTTCTACACATCCCAGGATTGGCCAAAAATTTAATTTCTGTAAGCAAAATAGATGATGCAGGGGTGAACACTGAAAACAATATTTGAAAAGGAAACCTACAGGATAGTTCGAGGAACAATGGTGTTGTTGAAGGGAGTTCGGTTTGGAACTTTGTATAAGATGAAAGTAATCACTATTAGTGATGGGTGTAATAGTTCCATTGTTCCTGATATTTGATTTGAAGAATAAAAAACACCTATAATCTCTGGAGAAAAGGTTATGTTGTGGCATCAAATATTGGGGCATATTGGAGAGAAGGGTCTTCGACTACTACATGTTAATGGTATGGTTGAAGGTATGTCTAACTACTCTTTGGATTTTGATTTATGCGAATATTGTGTATATGGGAAGAATAATCGGGTAAGATTCCCCTCTGGTACAATGAGGGCAAAATGAATTTTACATCTAGTTCACAGTGATGTGTTTGGACCTATGTTAGTTCCATCATTGGGAAAATCTGTGTACTATGTCTCATTTATAGATGACTTCTCGAGGAATAATTGGATATATTTCCTCAAGAAGGAATCTAAAGTCTTTGACATGTTTAAAGAGTTTAAGGATCTTGTTGAGAATCAAATAGAGAAAATAATTAAGGTGTTAAGGACATGTAATGGTGGAGAGTTCTGTGAGAATGAATTTGAAGAATTTTGTAAGAAGTGCGGTATATCAAGGAAGAAGAATACTCCATATATACCTCAACAGAATGGATTTGCAGAAAGGATGAACAGAATGTTGACAGAAAAAGCAAGGTGCATGCTCAGTGGTGCCAGGTTAGGGAAATAATTCTAGGAAAAGGTAGTGGGTACTGCATGTTACTTGGTCAATAGATCACCCTCATTAGCACTGAATGACAAGACTCCACAAGAGGTATGGACTGGTAAGAAACCTTCTCTCACACATCTCAAGGTATTTGGCTGTGAGGCCTATGTTCATGTTCCAAAGGAAAACATGAGTAAGCGAGATAATAAGGCTGAAAAGTGTATCTTTATTGGGTATAAATATGGTCTTAAAGGTTATAAGCTTTGGAACCTAGAAATTAAGAAGATTGTGTATAGAGGAGATGTGGTATTTAGAGAAATAAAAGATGTTGTCAAACATGATGTCCTACCAAGTAAGAAAGAACAACAGAAAATAGAGTTTGATTTAAAGGATGATGAATCAAACTCTACAAAAGAACATGAACCAGAAGAAGAAGATCCTCATACTCTAGTATTGAGGAGATCGGTTCGGGAAATAAGGAAACTGGAAAGGTATACTCCATCTGATTTCTATTCAAATTTTTCTTTGTCTATTATTGATGATGATCTTAGAACAGTTAGGGATGCAGTGGATTTAGAGGATGGAAAAATCTGCAAAATGGTCATGGATGAAGAAATGGTAGCCTTGGATAAGAATGAGTCTTGGGATCTAGTGGAGTTTCTGATTGGAAGAAAGCCCATTGGTAGAAAATGGGTATTTAAAAAGAAGTTAAATTCAAAAGGAAAAGTGGAGAAATACAAAGCTCAGTTAGTAGCAAAGGGTTATTCTCAAGTTGAGGGAATTGATTTTGGTGAGATTTTTTCTCCTGTTCCAAGTTAAATTCTATTATATTTATGTTATATGTTGTTGTTGCATTTTATTTTGAAGTAGAACATATGGATGTGAAGACAACATTCCTACATGGGGATATGAAAGAAGAAATCTATATGAAGTAGCTAGAAGGATTTGTTGTGAAGGGAAAGAAGTAGCTGGTATGCAAGCTGAAAAAGTCCCTGTATGGTTTAAAAAAATCACCAAGGATGTGGTATCAAAAATTTGATACTTATATGCTGGG
>SNQJ01S0053676.1:45215-63295 GCA_010110895.2 Picea sitchensis
TTGAAAGGCCTTATTAATATTGACCTTTATTACATCTGAATATATTGTTCTACCAATGTGTGGGTTAGGACCCTAACAAAGATAGGGAATTCATATACACGTTCTGTAGCACTACAGGTCATGTACATGTTGTATTTTGTTGATACATGTTCAGTTCAAGTACAGATTGATTACAAGGAAGTTGTACAGGTTGGTTGTAGGTCAGTGGTACATGTTTATACAGTTGTACAGTGGTCTATCTCACAGTGATAGTGTGACATCGTTCCATCATTCTACTTCTACATCAGGGCAGTCGGATGGGGAAAGGATAGGTGGTTGTAGCCGGAGAACATAGGGTCTTGTAGCCTCCTTCTGGTTGTAGCCAGAGAATTGGGGAGTTGGAGCTTCCCTCAGATTGTAGACTGAGAAACTAGGGGGTTGGAGCCTCCTTCCAGTTGTAGCTAGAAAACAAAGGAAGCCGGTTCTTCCAATAAATGTAATTCTTCAATACATATAAGAAAAATCATTATGTGGTTTTCTCCCGCTTTGGGTTTCCACATAAAACACTGGTGTATTGTTTATGTGTATGATTGTTCATTTGTTCATTGCTTATTTACTCTGCAATTATTGGATGATAATGATACATTGATATAACACTTGGATTATATGGTTTAAAAGGATTAGATTGCTCTATTACTGATTCACCCCCCCTCTCAGTAATCCAACAATTGGTTTCAGAGCGGGTTCCTTCAGGAATCAGTTTAACCACTGAAAGGTAGATCATGGAGAGAAACAACTTGTATCAAAATGGAATACCACTATTTGATGGAAAAAAGTATGCATTTTGGAGCATCAGGATGAAGACATATATTCAGGCACATGGATCTGAAATATGGAAATCAATTGTAGATGGATACACAGTAGCAGCAGTTCCTCCAACAAATGACAAAGCAATGAAACTCAGTCAGAATAATTCCAAAGCCACAAATGCACTTCTGAATGGTCTTGGTGAAAGGTATTCACCAAAGTTGCACATTGTAAATCTGCTAAAGATATTTGGGACAAACTTCAAAATATTTGTGAAGAATATTCAAAAGTCAAAGCACCAAAGCTTCAAACTTACAAAGGTCAGTTCGAACAACTAGATGAGAATATTGCAACTTACTTCTTACGAGTCGATGAAACAGTAAATGAAATCATGGGATTGGGAGAATAAATCAAAGAATCTATAATTTTTCAAAAGGTACTAAGATCTCTTCCTATGAGATTTGACCCTAAGATATCAGCACTAGAAGAAAGAGCATATCTAAACTCAATAAGCATGAACGAACTACATGGAATCTTCACAGCATATGAAATCAGAATTGAACAGGAAAATCTAGATGTAAAAGAAACAACCTTCAAAGCATCCAAAAGATTAAATCAAAAGGGAAAGAAACAAGAAAAAGAACATAGCATCAATAGTGACATCTCGAAAGATGATGAAGAAGTGGCCAACTTTGTCAAAATACTGAACAAGGGAACCGACGATAGGTATAGAGGTAATCTTCCTTTAATTTGTTTTAATTGTGATGGTATTGGTCATTTTGCTAACAAATGTACTCATAAGAAAAAGAGAAATGATGAAGTTTACTCAAAAGGAAAACAAACATATAAAGGCAAAAAAACCACATAGAAAGTTTTCAAGAAAAACTCATGCACCAAAGAAGACATCTCATCATCAGATGAATATGAAGTCAGTGACAGTGAGACATAAAGAGTTCTATTCATTGCAGTAGAAGACTCTGATAAAGAAGAGTCCGAAGAAGAATATGAAGAAGCCGAAGAAGAATATGAAGAAGTCGAAGAAGATATTGAAGAGGTAGAAGTTGACTATCGAGAGGAATTGTTGAGTGCCATAGAAGTTATCAGAAGAGAAAAGAGGAAAAACAAGAAGCTACAAGAGGAACTAGAAAAGAAAGAAGACACTTAGGAATTAGAACAAATGATCACAATTTTGAAGGTTCAAATTGAAGAAGATAAAAGAATTGAATAAGCACTCAAAGAACAATTAGAAGGAAGAGACAGGATCATTGAAAATTTGGAAGCAAAGATTGTCACATTAAGAAAGGATCTTCAAAAGAAAAATATGCAGAACAACTCAAAAATTTTGAATGACATTATCAATAGTCAAATCCCTAATCATGACAAGTCCGAACTTGGATACAATCAGATAAAAAAGTGATCAAGATCCAAAACAACAGAACAAGAAACATATCCAAAAATCTATGCAGAAATAATCAAAGGGGATAGGAAGGTCTACAGAGAAAATTATAGGGACACTCCTCCATCGAGAAGATTCAGATTTCAGAATCAACGATCGACAGAAACATATAGGTCTCAGGAAGAAGAAGGATTCATAAGAGCACCTCCTTTCAGAATATCTTCAACTCCTAGGTATCAAACTATCTTTTTTGGTTTATGTTATGCATGTAATAATTTTGGACATAAAGCTGTGAATTGCAAAGATAACAACAGGAACATAAACAACTTTGAAAGTCATACACAAAAGGGTTATCCAAGAACGCCTAGTGAAACACATAGAAGAAGTTACAACAGGTTTGAATCATTGAGCACTGAAGTGGAATGCTACAAGTGTAACAACTTTGGACAGATGGCCAAAGATTGCAGAATGAAAATCCCTCCTAGAGAATCACAATAGAACAACAACAATCACAGACAGGGACCTTAGAAAAGGACATGGATAAGAAAGCAGAATCAGTACAACAATGAAGAATGCACACTCTCTCTACAAGATAAGCAGAAGAAATGTGGTTGGTATGTTGACAATGGATATTCAAAACACATGATAGGTGATAGAGACAAGTTTCTTACATTAAGAAATGAAAGAGATGGATCAGTGTCCTTCGGAAATGATGATTCAACTAAAATCATTGGAAAAGGGACAGTCAGAATTGGGAACAAGAATACAAAGGCAGAAAATATTCTACTAGTAGAAGATATGAAACATAATCTTCTAAGTGTGATTCAAATGTGTGACCAAGGTCATAAAGTTACTTTCGATTCACAAAAGTGTGAGATAAGAAAAGAAGGTTCAAGAAAATTGATTGCAACAACTGCAAGAACTTCAAGCAACATATATGTATTAAGTGAAATTGGAAATGAAAAGTGTTGACTAGGAAAGGAAGATGAAAGTTGGCTATGGCACAGAATAATGGGTCACGTACACTTTGATAACCTTGTAAAAGTTAGCAAAAATGAAGCAGTTAGAGAAATGCCCTAGATCACGAAACAAACCAACACTTTATGCAAGCATTGTCAACAAGGAAAGAAAACAAAGACTAGGTTCAAATCAAAGGAATATTCAATGACAAGACCACTGGAAATTGTGCATACTAATCTAGTTGGACCAACTACAACAAAGGGTTTAAAAGATGAGAAATATGTTATGTTATTAATTGATGATTATACAATAATGACTGCAGTTTTCTTTCTCAAGAATAACTCAAAAGCTTTTGAAAACTTCAAGGTCTATAAGGAAATGGTTGAAAATGAAATGGATTCAAAAATTAAATGCTTGAGATCTAATAATGGAGGAGAGTTCACTTCAAAGGAATTTATGGACTACTTCAGTATTCATGGAATAAAAAGGAAATTCTTTGTTTCCAGGACACCTCAACAAAATGGAGTTGTTGAAAGAAAGAACAGGACAGTACAGGAAATGGCTCGAACAATGCTAATGGATTCCAAATTGATAGATATTTTTTGTACACAGTCATTGCATACAACAATTCACATTCAAAACAAATTAATGCTCAGAAACAACACTGACAAAACTCCCTACGAGCTATGGAAAGGAAGACCAGCAAATGTGAAGCACTTCAGAGTTTTTGGAAGCAAATGATACATCAAAAGAGAAGATAGAGGAATGGAAAAGTTTGACTCTTGTGTGAACAAAGTGTTGAAATTAATAAGACAACTGAGGTGGGGGGGGGGGAGGGGGGCGGGGTGAATCAATTGTTACTGTGCTTAAACAATTTTATGTCTGTAAAAATATTGTTACTCTTCTCCAACTGATAATCAAGATTATGCAAAACATAAACAATAGAAATAGTAAACATCAATCACACACATGATAAACACAGAGACAAGTATTCATGAGGAAACCCATAAAGGGAGAAAACCTCTTCTTCTTAGAATGATAGGCAATATTTTATGTTTCTTTACATCATCTATCTTTGAGCACCAACTCAAAATGAGACTACAACCTCTTCTTTAACAAGATGCAACTTGTGGAGAGCACCAACCCTCAAGTTTCTCTAGCACCCACTAGAAAGAAGCATATTTTCTCCTTATGATCTCTAGCACCAACTGGATGGAAGAACCTACTTCCACTTATACAAGCACCAACTTGCACACAAAAAACTCTTAGTTTTCCCTAGCACCACCCTACCACCCTGTTTTCTAGCCACAACTATATGAAAGCTACAACTCCCAGTATTCAAGCATCAACTTGAATAACAGAGGACCACCGTCCTTCCTAGAACCACCCTACCACCCTCATTATAAATTTTTTTCTTGAATAATACCTTACAACAATACAGATATGTTAATTCTTACCATTTCTTCTCTTTTCTACAATTTTGCTCTGCTTCTACTCTGCAATTCTTCTCTACTTCTGTCTATTCATACTCGTCTCTAATTGTTTTCATTTACCATCTAATCTTTTTCTATTCTTCTCATGCTCTTAGTTTCTCATACATTCTACTCTTTTCACCATTTCTTCTCTGTAACACTTTTGTTCTTCGTCTCTGAATTTCTTCTCACTCTGTTCATACTGTAATTTTCATTTGATATGGTTCAACTCATTTTGCAGAGAAAACAATCAACACAAATCTATCACGACATTTTTATTTTATACTTTCACTCATGATCCATTACACTACGAATATCCAACACCCAAGAACAATGATTCCGTTCGTATAATTGAATCCTAACTGATCAAGAAATCACGAAGTGAAACAACAACCCTTCGATCAGATTGTCTATTTAATCTGCATCGTTGGATTATACACACATAGGCTTGTATCGGGCGCAAAAATCCTCTCCATGTGACCACTGTCTGTGACCATAAGCCAAACAAAAAGGCTCTTCGATTATTCTACTGTGAGTCACCCCAACTCTCCCAACTCCCGATCTCCGAAGTAGAGCCTAGCAACGCTAGCTCCTTCCCTTAATCTCTGTTGATGTGACCTCTTGCTATGACTTGGGGCCAAGCACTTCGGGACTTCACATTTCACAAACTCATGAGTTGGATCTCCTCCTTTCTCCAAAGTCCGAACTCCTGAACTTCATGTCAGATCAACGATCCACAATATTCTGTGATCCAATGACCCAAATCTCCTCTTCGCACTTCGCAATTCGTGTTTCACGATGTCATAAGTTAGATTGCCTCCTTTATTTTGTTTCTTGATTTCCGAACTCCACTCTCGTCTGATCGACAACCCACGAAATTCCTTTGATCGATGGTATAGATCTCTTCTTCGCAAATCGATGACCCACAAAATTCCTCTGATCGACAGTTCAGATCTCTTCTTCATGAATCAACGACCCATGACATTCCTCTAATCGATGGTCTAGATCTCTTCTTCACGAATCGACGGCCTATGACATTCCTTCCCTCTCTCATCCATTCGTAGTTGACATCAATGACAACACTGACAACACACCAAACAACTTGCCAACGATCTCCACCAACAATATCTCCCTTTGACATTGATGGCAACTTTCTGCATTCTGGCAATTCTGCAACAATATCTTTCCTTCTCCCCCTTTGACATCGATGACAAAGGAAACACACTCCCCCTATCATATATGAATGGAAAAACCAAAACTATATTCACCAAAAATACAACATATATTCAATAAGTACTCCTCCTGACAAGGTGAACAAATTATATGAAAGAAGACATGACCCCCAACTTCTGACGAAGATATTCAAATGGTTTCTTTGCTAATGGTTTAGTAAAGATATCAACTATCTCTTCTATGGAAGAAATATAATTCAGTTGAACAACTCTATTTGTAACCTTCTCTTTGAGAAAATGATATTTAATTGGTATATGCTTAGTCTTGGAATGAAGCATAGGATTATTGGAGACACTAATGGCACTAGTGTTATCACAATGAAGTGGAATGGGATCACTACAAGTTACCTTCAAATCTGCAAGAGTTTGTATCATCCATAATGTCTGAGTGCAGCAAGTAGCAGCAACAATGTACTCTGACTCTGTAGTTGACAAAGAAATATATCCATGCTTCTTAATAAGCCATGCTACTAACGAATCACCTAAGAAGAATGCACCTCCATAGGTGCTCTTTCTCTCATCCAAACAATTTACCCAATCAACATTTGAATATGCAGTTAATTGAAAATTCTAATTTCGAGGATACCAAAGACCATAAGTCATTGTACCCTTCAAATATTTTAAAATCCTCTTGACAACTGCTAAATGACTTTGTTTAGGAGAAGAATGATAACGACCTACCATTCCAACAACTTGCATTATATCAGGATGAGATGTTGTGATGTACAAAATATTGCCTATCATTGATCGATATGTTCTTTCACTACTACATATTGAAAAAATTGCAACGACTACTTGCGACGAAAATACTCTTTTGTCACAAACTTCAAGAGAAAAAGTTCAATTTTTCAATTTTGATCTAAATACACCCCGTATTCGTCGCTCTATCGACGAAAGCAAACTTTTGTCTGTGTTTTCTTCTCAATAGCGATGCTCACTATTGACCGTTACACTTTCGTCTGTGTTTTTGTCGCAAGAGCGACGCTTACTATAACTGTTCCCATCTTCGACAAAGTGACCTAAATATAACAAATAAAAATCTCTCCATTTGATAGGTAATCCTAATTAAACAAATAAACATCTCTCCACAAATTAACAATGGTAATCCTAGTAAACAAATTTCAGAGACTTCCTTTCGAGAATATAACTATAGTGTGAAGAGATTAAGTCTAAATTATTCTCTATTATCATTATATCAGTGGGAACAGGGGCCAAAACATAGGTGGCCTGAGCATGGATAGAGTCATAATTTCAGTACTTACCTGACTCGTATGGATGTATGAATCTCCTCTCGGCATTCGGTCAACCCTTCTCGCCTTGTATTCCTGCAATTTCAAATCCACAACATTTCAGTTCAGAAAAAATAATTATGAATGCATTTCCAGTTCAGAATATTAGTGGAGGATAATAATGATAGTAAGAATATATATATATATGAAATTGTTGATTGTAAGAATAAAAACATGGCCAAATAAAAAGTCATGAAACCTGACATCACAATTCACATTTGGAATCTCCTCCTTTTTTATGGGACCAACGCTCGATGCATTTCATGTGAGCATATTGTGTAGCCAAAAAAACACATGTTTTGTATGAACATGTTTATGATAAAATATGACAAAATACTCGACACCCATAAACTTTTCATTCATCAAATATGACAAAATATAAACCACTTTTATCTATCTCCTAAACCATGTACCTTCAAGGTGCCAAAACAGGCACAGGGAATCTCCATATTTCCTTTATTAATGAAAGGAAAAGACGTTTAAAAAATGAGATGAAATTTGGTGAATAAAAATATTTATAAAAAAAAAATTGCAAATACATAAATTCATTCTTTTGGTAAATTAGCTAAATTTTTATTGATATGCAACTTATATGACAATACATTGATCAAATTGTTTTAACCCATAACCTTTTCAATCTACCTTCTAGGTCGCACTAACCATTGTCATTGACCATCTCATACAAAAGGATGCCAATATCAACAAGATAAACAAAATCCATGTTCAAATTTCAGGGACTTCCTTTCGAGAATATAACTATAGCATGAAGATATTAAGTCTAAATTATTCCCTATTATCATTATATTAGTGGGAACAGGGGCCAAATCATAGGTAGCCTGAGCATGGATAGAGTTAGAATTTTGGTACTTACCTGAATGTCGGTACTTAGAGTCATAATTTCGGTACTACCCCTCTATCTTCCACATAGTTCCAGTTGTCCCTGACCAAAGTTGGAAAGGAGTTGACAAAGGGGGTAAAGCTAAGAAGACTAGGGGCACTAATAACTCTTGACAAGATATGGCCACCTAGACCATGCAAGATACCAGATATATAAATATGCAGAACAGAAATGAAATGCTAGAAATGACAGAATAACAGTAAAATATCCAGCATAATCTTCACAATACACAGAAATGATATATGAAATAGCGAAAGAAACAACACTTTGATTCAAATAGCAATGTTCACAGGCCTCTTCGAGGGGGCAACCTCCAGTCGAGCAGCGCTCTGTTACAATAATATCCAAGCTAGGGTTTTCATACCCTCGACCCTTATTTATACTAAATGTGTCTATTAAGAGAAGCATCTAGAGGAGGATCCTTTCTTGCTACCCCCACCTTTATTTATACTAAATGCGTTCATTAAGAGAAGCATTTCAGAGGGACATACTCTAGAAGCGCTTAAAGCTTCATAGGTATTCCATCCGCTTTTATTCATTTTATATTGCACTACAGATCGACCTCTATTATATCTCTAATACATTGATCTGCTATGTGCGGTTAGGACTTTAAATATGTTTTTCCCTTAAAACAACCTTGTCCCTTGGGCCGCTGAGATGGGAAACCGCCGCAGTAATTTGCAATGTCTTCAAGTGGCATCTCACGATTGCGATCTTTCACCTGCATTTTCACTCTTGATGTTTGTTCTCTCGACGCAGCTATCATTCTCGCCGTTCAAAACCGCTTCAATAGCCAAATGATCCTTCTTCACTAATTCTGAAGGTTATTTGAATTTGGCACCAATCACTCTTCGCTAGTGAACATGAAAATGGATGTAGCTTCTCGAATTGATCGGGTATTAACTATTATGTGACTTGTCCTATCAATGCCTTTGAGAACCGTAGGGGCCATAGAATTTGGGGGCTAGTTTCTGACACTGCTCGTCCTTGAGGAAGTTTGCTTATATGGTTGTACCGCAGAAACACCCCATCCCTTCGGCTTAAAATTGACGCCTTCAGAGCTTACTCCGATCCGGCTATTGTTTCATTCTATTTCCGGCCATGACCCAAGTTCTCTTTAAGGGCAAGGAAGGATATCATCTCATGCCTAGTACGGTTTAACTCCGCCTAGACCTTCGAGTTACCTTGTAAGTATGAGAGAACCGATGGTGTTTTTGGTCCACCGCTAAAAGGAGTCTTGTGAGTGGTTGTATGGTATGTATTTTTGTACCACCATTCGGCTAGGGGTGTCCATTGAGCCCACTGGTGTTGTTTTTCAGAGGGTAGCACCCCGAGTCTTCAAACACTTGTTGACGACTTTCGCTTGACCATCTATCTGGGATGATAAGTCGAATATGCATTGTTTTGTAGCTAAATGCCTACAAAATTGCTTGTGAAAGTTGGGTCTCGACCAGAAACACTAGAGTTTGGCATGCTGCTTGAAGGACTGATCCAGCGAAAATTTGAGCCAACTGCGGGATGAAGTAATGGGTGAAGAGCACAAAAATGAAGATATTTGGAAGCATGATCACCACCATTATGACTGATTTATTCCCCTATTTTGGGTAAATTAATAAAGTCCATAGAGATATCCTTCCAAATAAGGTGGGGAATCGAAAGTAGTTGGAGGGTGCCTGTAGATTTGAATCAAGCTTCTCCCTTGTTGTATTGACATACCTCACATTCATCCACAAACTTATGGATGTCCTATTCATACCATCCCTTTAAAGAACGCTTGACTCGGTCATATGTTTTTGCGAACCCTGAGTGCCCCGCTGTGGTGTTTGTGTCAGAAAAGTTAAGGATTTGAGCTTGATTGTTTACTTAAATAAAAGTTTAATTTTGTACATCAAGCTCATCCCTGAGCTGAGTACTCGGGGAGCTCTGTTTGTTTCAGAAGCTTGATCAGAGTTTAACTTTTGGAGTCTTGAAGCCATTCTTGGTGCACATCTTGAAACCAATCGGGTACAATGAAGGAAAGAAAATGGACTTTTTCTGCCTTCATACTTCCACAAAGATCCGGCCACAACATTTTCACCTTCTGTAAATGATCTCATAATCATACCAAAGAGCTTAGTGACTCATTTTTGTTGCTCCTGGGAGGAAATGTTGGTTATTCTGCATGCTGTTGATCTTTGGTGCACTTATCTATTTGGGAAACGTTTCCAAATTAAGAGATAAGGGCGCCATAATTTAACTGCATGCATAATCGCCAACATTTCTTTTTCATAAATTGATTTGTGCCTAGATATTCTTTCTCTGAAGCTTGTTTGCTAGTGAAGGCCAAAGGTCAATCATCTAGAGGTTAAGGATTTACTATAATTCTTCAGGGCTTGATTCCAACAAACACAAATGCCCAGGAAGTCGAAGGACCAACCGGAGGGTGGCCATGGTCGCCTTCTAGTTTGAAAAATCTCGAGCAGTCACGGGGTCCAAGTGAAAGAGAAGCTCTTTTGAGGAGAGTCGGGAGAGGCCGCAGCATCTTCTATAGTTCTAAACGAATATATAATAATATTCAGTGAGTCTCAAAAAACTACTCATGATTTTGGAGAGTCTTTATGTGCTGTCTTGGCATGTTAGTTTAAATCTTTTGTGGGTCCACTGATTTCATCTCAGCCCACCGAGACCCAAGTATTCTGATTGACTCAAAATCACATTTGGACGTTTTAAAAAGTTGGTGCCGAGAGTAGGTCGAGAACTTGATCCACATGAGTAAGATGGTCTTTCCGTCTTTCATATGAGGAGACACCAAAGAAACCAAGACAAAAATGACCAGAAAAGGGCTAAGATATGGTTCATGAGGCTCTGAAAAGGTGGAGGGGGCGCTACACAAACCAAAGGGCAAGGACCAAAAACTCGTAGTGGCCCTCATGAGTGCGTAATGTAGTCTTAGGAATGCCATCCTCTTTCACATATATCTAGTGGTAGACAGAATGAAAATCAATTTTATCAAAGTACTGAGCACCGCTCAACTCATCCAAGATATCATAAATGATAGGAATGGGAAATTTGTCTTGATGGTTAGTTTGTTGAGAGAGCAGAAACAGACACATTCTCCAAGAACTCTTTCTTTCTATTCATGAGGACAACGGAGAGAGTAAGGCTCGGCATTTAGATGGATGACTTCTAAGAAGGAGTTCTCGGACCATTAATTTCATTGGTTGCAAAAAGGGTGGTGATAGGACGTGTGATATTTGGGGAAGAGGGGAATGGAGTGATCATGGACAACGCGGGAAGGAGGGATTCCTTGAGGAGTGGAAAAGACCACTTGATTTTTAGAGAGGATGGCTTGGAGGTCATGCGACACTTGGTGTGTCTCTGTTGCTTGTATTGCGTGGAGTTGGGTTATGACACCTGAATGACCTTTTGAGCAATTTTTCCATATGATGACTTGATGATTGGGTGAGAGAACTGGGATGCTTGAAATTTATGTTTGTGGCCTCCTGGGTCAAATTTCATGGTTAAATTATGAAAATCCATGAGAATGTACCGTTCTTATCCAGTTTGCACCCAAAACAATGTCGCAATCTCCCATGTCAATAGCAAACATATGGATTTGAGGTTGTAGTCACCCATTGAGTATTCATTTTCACAGCTCGCCACATTTATGGGAACTACCATTGGCAATCAAGGATTTGGAAATTATCACGCGATGATAGCAATGGGCTTCTTGGTGATGCTACATGAATAAAATTGTATAAGTGCTGCCACTATCAACCAAGATGATGACCTTCGGTTCTTGATATAACCGACAGCTTGATGGGGTTTGGGGGGCAAAGAAGCCTATGAGAGCATTGAGGGATATGACCGGTTCCACTTCTGAGGGTCGCATGGGTCGGTTTCAGAATTTTCTGGTGACTCTAGCAATGTGGGAATTGTCATCATCGCCTTCTTGAATATCCCCAGAGATGGCAATAAAAGAGACTTTTTGGTTCCTTACATTTGTGGTCTGGAAATATTTATCATCACAATTATACGAGAGGCTCTGAGTTGGTGTTCACCATTTCAGCCGTCAATTTTTGATTTTAATGGAGCTTGGTAGTGGGGTTTTATCAGGGCTGCTGATAGCGCATGGGCTTCACGGTGTTTTGAGAGGAATAATTTGTTGTGCTTCTTTAGATTTTTGGTAGCCTCAAGTCAGGGTCACGGCAGATATGGCCTTTGAGGCCATCGAGAAACATTCTAAAGAAAGCACCATGCCTCTGCTCAGTGCCGACGCCAAATGCAAACTATGAAGTCTTCGATCGCACCGGGATTGTCTTAATGCTTTAAACGCCCAAATGGTTGGTGCCGCGTCGCCGCTCATGTAAATCTCAAGAACAAATTAAATCTACAATATACCCTTGATGGGAAGTTTTATCCATTGCCACCATTGCCGTTTCGATCTTAGATGGAGAACACATACCGTGAATGGCCAAGTTTTACAGTAATGTTAGTAGAGAGAAATAATAAACCAGTAACTCCAACTAGTGGGTCCGGATTACATCAAATTTTTTTACATCCACCCGTGGAAGGTGTTTGTCCCTTTGAAAGTGATGTGTTGAAAGGAATGGGAAGAAGTTTCACACCTTCAGCCTTTTATACATCATCTAAAAGAGTCAACGAGAGGGATTGAGTTTTCAAAGTGAGCAGATACAAAGACATTCAAGTTCGTTTTTGACTTTCTCCATTGCGGACTGCATGGCTACATGGACTGATGCATTTATGGAGGCATATATGGAGGCATCACGAGAGTAATAGTACCGAGTTGTTGTACCCTCTTTGGTTCATGAAACGATTCCGCTGCGTTGATGCAGAATCTAGTTCTCATGATGCAATGATGATGGGTGAACCTGGAAAAGGAGCTGTTGAGGTTAGAAAATTTGATGAAATGATATGGATGAATGTATGGAAAGAGATTCAGTCGGAATAGGTCTCAAATAATGGTGAAAAAATGGAGCGATGTAATAGAAATTTCTTTAAAATGATATGGATGAATGTGACAAGGGGTTATACTTGGTATGAAATAGGTTGCAAGGTGTTGAAATCCCCAAATTTCAACCAGAGTATTTACTTAGAAACGCCAACGCACGCCAATAGATCTCGATGGTTTAATTTGTTTATGTTGTTGCCGAGGTTCCCCGTTAGGTATTCATGTCTCTGCCGCATAAGGCTTCCCTTGTGCTATAGCTCGACAAGTAACCCAAACAATAGTAACAATTCAATATCCTGTGGCACTAACTATGAGGACAGACCGCATTCTTAGCCATACTACCCACTTTCACCCAGCACAGAGTATCTTCCCGAAAAGTTGTTCTCGGTGACATAGTAGTCCCGATGACCGATAGGGCGATCTAAAGTGAGGGCCAGAAATTCAGGGCCCATCCGCATTGTGTTAACCGAGCGCGCCACCACCTGGCATCAAACAAGCCAAGGCAGGGTCACCACATATGTGCTTTGGCAGCCACTTTGTAGCTTCCCTCGACCGTTTATAGCGTAATTGATATATACCATGATTTGAAGAACATAATAATGAAGACATATCTTGATATTAAGAAACATATACAAAATAGCCACGTAAAACAACACTTTGAATCAGGTAGAAATGTTCATAGGCCTCTTCTCGAGGCAACTCCAAATAGAAAGCAACGCCTGCTACAATGGGTCTCCAAGCTAGGTTTTCATACCTTCGACCCTTAATTATACTAAATAAGTCTATTAAGAGAAACATTCAGTGAAGATCCTTCTAGAAGCGGAAGCTTCTATTAGGTCTTCTTACATCCTCCTTATTCTATTTTATTGAAAGGTATTATTAATATTGACCTTTATTACATCCGAATACATTGATCTACCTATGTGCGGGTTAGGACCTTAACAAACCACTACACCTAGAATCATACCCGCATGTGATTTATGTGACACGATGGAGATTCATACACTTAATGGTTTATTTAGTTGATTGTGCTAATTTATTAGACATGTATTAGCAATATTAGTCCTTAAGAAGTGGTTTCCCTTCATGTATCCCCTCACACGTTCCAGCCTCATTGTTTGATTCCATATATATAGCTGCAATTTTATGTATATTGGTCCCCATCCTCCTCCTTGATGGGTTTCCTTGGACTAGTATGATGAGAGAGTCCTTATTTCTATCATACTTGGTAGTAGATCACATGCTCAACTCCAACTCATTATCTCACTATTGAGATTCAAGTATACTCCAATGATCCAACCTCAAATGTGATTCCTTATATTTGATTGGCGTGATTCAACTATTCTTAGAGACATTGGTATGAGCCTCCATTCTACTAGCTCATTTGAGATCATTTGAGCCCCTTTCATGTTTAGTGGGGCTTCTCAGGTTGTTTCATGTTCATCAGGGCTTCTCAGTTTTATTCCTTCCCCCTCCCCCTTGGGGTAAGGAATCAATTCCTATGTATCCATATTATTTGCAGTCATGATGCTTCTATGTTGGACCTGACCCCATTGTTCTAGGAATTTCTATGTAGGATTGTTCATATCACTATATTATACTTTGGCACATATTTTCCATCCCCATGTTGTACTATATTGAGACCCCATTTTGTCTCATTCCCTTGGCTCCCTTATGCCATGCATACCATTGTATCATTTTTATGAGATTTCTTAATGAGTATGGATATGCCTACCTTGTCCCTATTGGGATCTTGTACACCTATCACCTTTTGACTTTGTTGTTGATAGGTGGTACTCTATGGTTCATCTGCGGGTGGTCATCCTTCCTTGGACACTTGTCTCCCTCCTTGGTCCTCTCTGGGCATTTCAAATAAAATTATGATGCATTGCAAAGTGGTTGATCTCTAAATTTCAAAGAAGTGCTTCAACATGATATGTTGTTGGCACCTTTGTCAGTAGAGTTCAGGTTCCTCCTACTTGGACTACATATAGACTTCAACTCTACTTCAAAATCCTTGCCATATGTGCATTGGAAAATCAACAAGGATTTAGATCCTAGAGTCTAAGCAAGAGATTCAATCCCAAAACCAAGGGTTTCTACAAAAGGAACTAGTCATAAAAATCCAAGGCTAAATTCTCAAGATAATGCTCCAGCATAAGGGTACTAGAATGGTTGGTTCCCTTTCTCCAACATTTGAACCCAATTTATAATATCACAAGTTGGTTAAGTTTGTTGGCAATAATAATTAGGGTTGTACAGTTGCACGGATCTCGTAAACTCTGCTTAGGAGTGCATAATTAATGTTGATTTTTTTACTTTTTACAATTTTTGGAAGACACCCTGCCTTTCTTAAAGGAAACACATGGGTATCAGTGCATTTATGAAAGGAATAATGTGGGTATGAGGTAAAAAACAATTTAGAATATGTTTCATGTGGATCAAAGATATTCAATGGCTAATATCTTGGGCAACAAGGAATCAATGGTCACTGGCAACCAAATAATGTTATAACATGAGGTTCTTTCAACTTCCAAACAAATGTCCTTTAAGGAGTTGGTTAAAAAAAGTCTTCAACTAAAAAAAAATGCTTCAATCCCTCCTTTTCCTATACACATCATGGAAAAAGATAAATTTGTGCCATCGATGGATATCACATAGTCGGAGATCACTCATCTCCAGAAAACTTATCATTTTCATATTTAATGGTTTAATGGTTATTGGCCTCCTTCATCGGCGTTGTACCAATGGATCCACTCAACATGGAAAAAGAATTATGAGATTCCTCTCTGCTCCAAAAGTGTTTTTTTAATTCATATTTTCGATCATGCTGCTTATAAGAAAGTTTGAGAGGAGGGTCCCTAGTTTTGGGGAAGAGTGGGGCTTTTTATATCTCCTTGATTTCCAAATTTTGATCCTAACTCTATTTCAATTACTAGAATGACACTTTGGGTACACCTCCCAAATTTTCCATTTCATTCTTAATGGTATATTATATCAATTTTTGAGGATATTGAGAATACTTTGGGCAGTTACATAAAAGCAATTTTGAAGATTTATAAAGATATTGTGTACATACAACTACATCTATGTTGAAATACACCTGAGTAAGAGTCTTCCAGATAAAATGACCCTCAAATGAAAGTTTTAGGTGGATTCAGGTATTGAATTATGAGAACACAACATTATAGTGTTGAATTCATCAACTTATAGGACATCTACACGATATTTATCCCCATGCACGATCTCATCCTTCTAGGGAAAAGGGACCAAATCCAAATAAAAAAATTGGAATTTTCCTAAGCAACCAATGTCAGATGATGAAGTTTCTCTTGCTAAGGAAAATCAACAACCATTGACTTAAAAAAAATTGATATAGTCTTCCTAGAAGAGTTGATTGGGGAACCTTGTCCTCCCTCGAAGGATGGAGCAGAGGCCATTGATATTGGGTTTTCCTTCTCAAGGATTTGTAAAACAATTGCAAGAAAACCGTGTTATTGTCTAGTGATTGTTTCTCTTCTAGGATAGTAAGGAAGGAGTCATATACAAATTTTCAATTTGCAAGCCTCAAATAATCCACCGAGACATTTTTTTTGGATGAGGTATTTAAGGGTTTCAATAACCATCACATAAAAGGTTAGTGAAAAAGGGAATCCTCGACGACTAGAGTGAAAAGTAGTCTCGTGTGAGAAATTGATCATCAAACATCTCTTTAAGGGTAGTCATTAATTCAACAAACATTATAAGCCTTTGATCAGATACCCATTATTCCTTTTGCATCGACTTTCTTGGGACTACATCAACATAAGTTTGCATATACAACTTTCTTTCCTTTGTTATAATTCCTTGAGATTGAAAAACCAGTTTGTAATGATTAACAAACTCCTTTTAAATGTTCCCATGGTCAATGATTCTATTGTTTTTTTTATTTTGAGGGCCTTAATATGCTTCACAAATTCCTTGGATGTCAGATCTTTGAAAAATATCATAGTAGGATTCTCACTTGTCTTAAGCCAATGGAACCCAACTTTTATTTGCCCCCCGCTTACTTTATATGTCTCATAAACCTTTAGTATTTGTCATTGTTTGGTCAGTTGTTATTCACTAAGGGGATAAGCTGAGGCATTCTTGAAATTTCCTCGATCTCTTCCAATATTGCCTTGTATTTTATTCTTCTCAATGTCGTCAACTATCTACCATAACATCTAAGAAAGGAAACGATTTTTCTAATGGAATATTCCCACCAAATTAGAATTCAACCTTTGTCCCCTCGAGGCCTTGGAATTAGCTTCCATATTTTGGGGTGGATAACTTCCCCCACTCTCCTATTGAACAACGGGTTAGCTTCCATATTTATAGGACCATGCAAATAATTCTTTCTATTCTTAAATATGTTAATTTCTTGGCTAGTAATTCTATCCTCCACTCAATTCCCATTATGATGTGTTGAGGTTCATTCTTCATTTCTACATTAATTTTTTGAGTGGGTATACGTTCCATGTATTTAAGAACATCTTATTTAGTATGGTCATGGGATACCTTCATTGAATTTTACATTTACCAGTGGTAATATTGGTCAAGCGTGATGGGTAATTTTCCTTCTCGTCATTCACTTGAGTGGATTCTTCCCTTTGGGTTTAGTTATTAGTTTTGATTCTATATTATAGCAACAAAAAACTTAGATTCTCCATCTTACAATGCTACAATGATCCACTATCAAATTATTTATTTCCTCTAAGCAATCCTCTAGTTATACTACCCTTTCCCTTTGCATTCGTATAGTTCATCTTGCCTACTTCTAGAGGATTCACTAGAAATAGCCAACTCCTCATTCACTATTGCAACTTATTAAATCAATAATTATTCAATATTCTCCTTTTTTTTAATGCAATTGTGTTGGCTCACTAATCATCAATGACTATTTCTCCTTCTAGGTGTGACCTTCCTCGTAAGGCATCACGTGTTCTTAATTTTCCATGTGTTTTAATTGATATGAAATCTATCATAAATAGCTTTCCATATATGTGTACTCACGTTTTTAATATTCCAAAGGGTCTATTCTAGTAGGATATATCATCCTTAATCAAAACTATGGT
>SNQJ01S0053677.1:4069-16626 GCA_010110895.2 Picea sitchensis
AAAATTTTGGCGATTTTTAAGGTAAAATAATTTTATCCTATAGAATTTGGGCGAATCATTTTTAAAATAGCGAATCTCATTTTTGGAAAAACCATGGAAAATTAGCCCATGAGCGAAATTTAGCCCCTAAAATCATCCATGGTGTACTATGATTCAAATTTGAGTCCAAAAACCCTCCCATATCGTTAAGGCATGTGAATAGTCTATCCATGTCAAATTTCAATGCATACAGAAACAGTTTGAAAAAATTTCAACGTTGGCCCCATTCGCAGGTCATTGTTGCCCATGTCTAGGTCACCATTGAGGGTCCCCCAATGGCACCCACATGAGGAATCGTAGAAAAATCAAGTGCAATAAGGCTCCAAGAAAGCTGGGTGTCCTCAATAATAAGCATAAACATAAGTGCAAGAAACATCCAATATAAGTGGGCATCTTCCTTCATGATCTAGGACATAAAACCATGAAACCCCTCATACTGAGAAGTGAATGGGGCCAACATTGAAATTTCTTCAATATGTGCCTATATGCATCGAAAATTGACATGGTTAGACTAGACACATGACTTGGCATTATAGGAGGGTTTCAAGACTCAAGGATGTATGTTGTCTCCACATAATATTTGAGATCGTCCACATTTGCATTAGCATTCATCATGTCACACCTCTCATTGTCATCATTCGTCATTCCCTTCTATAGAATCTTTGTCRAAACTATCTTGAAATTTGACATGGAACTTCCAATACACCCATCAAAAATTTCTTCCATTGAACCTGCATAATACTTAAGAATCTCATAACACCCATCACGATACTTAAGGATGTTTGATGTCCCCTCATAATACTTAAGGAGGGTTTGATTATTTAATTACCAAGTCGATTTGATGTCACAGAAGATTCAATTCACCCACCACAAATGTCAATCACCGACCTCACATAGTGAGTAGTGAATGGGTCTAACGTTGAAATTTCTTCAATATGTGCCTATATGCATCGAAATTTGACATGGTTAGACTAGACACATGCCTTGACGCTATGGGAGGGTTTCAAGACTTAAGGATGTATGATGTTCCCACATAATCTTTGAGATCATCCACATTTTCATCAACGCTCATCATGTTGCACCTCTCATTGTCATCATTCGTCATTCCCTTCTATAGAATCATTGTCAGAACTATCTTGAAATTTGACATGGAACTTCCAATACACCCATCACAAATTTCTTCCACTGAACCTGGATAATAGTTAAGGATCTCATAACACCCATCATGATACTTAAGGATTTTTTATGTCTCGCATAATACTTAAGGAGGGTTTGATTATTTAATTACCAAGTCGAGTTGATGTCGCATAAGCTTCAATTCACCCACCAAAAATTTCATGCACTGACCCCGCATAGTGAGAAGTGAATGGGGCCATTGTTGAAATTTCTTCAATGTGTGCCTATATGCATCGAAATTTGACATGGTTAGACTAGACACATGCCTTGTGGTATGGGAGGGTTTCAAGACTCAAGAATGTATGATGTCCCCACATAATCTTTGAGATCGTCCAAATTTGCATCAACGTTCATCATGCTACACCTTTCATTGTCATCATTCATCATTCCCTTCTATAGAATCGTTGTCAAAACTATCTTGAAATTTGGCATGGAACTTCCAATACACCCATCACAAATTTCTTCCACCAAACTTGCATAATACTTAAGGATGTCATAACACCCATCACGATACATAAGGATGTTTGATGTCCCGGCATAATACTTAAGGAGGGTTTGATTATTGAATTACCAAGTCGATTTGATGTTGTTGAAGCTTCAATTCACCCACCACAATTGGCATGCACCGACCCCGCATTGTGAGCAGTGAATGCGGCCAACGTTGAATTTTATTCAATATGTGCCTATATGCATTGAAATTTGACATGGTTAGACTAGACACATGCCTTGACGGTATGGGAGGGTTTCAACACTCAAGGATGTATGATGTCCTCACATAATATTTGATATCATCCACATTTGCATCAATGTTCATCATGTTGCACCTCTCATTGTCATCATTCGTCATTCCCTTCTATAGAATCATTGTTGGAACTATCTTGAAATTTCACATGGAACTTCCCTTCTATATAATTGTTGTCTGAACTATCTTGAAATTTGACATGGAACAGACTATCCATGTCAAATTTCGGTTCATTTCAAATGTGAACAAAGTATCCATGTCAAATTTTGGTGCATAGAGAAACATTTTGAAAAAAATTCAACGTTGGCCTCATTCATAGGTCATTTTTTCCCATCATGTACTTTATCCCTAGTACAATGTCTTTTAATAATTGTTTCCTTTAAAATTAGATCGGTCATAAAATTAAAATGAAACGAGGATGAGATGAGATGGTATATAGAGTGGGTCTATGAGTGATATTTGAGTATAAAGATGAATGAATGAAATTCTCTTGGTTTTGAGAATAATTTATTCTCTACTAAACAAGGTCAACCACATGAATGTGTAAGCTCATATGGCCCATGTCCCCTCTCACATTGCTCTTAATTCCCCAATACCCAATCTATAAAATAGAAAACAAACAAAAGCAACATAGTAATCATGCATAGAAACTAGCAAAACAAAATGAAATAAAACTTTAAAACATGTAATTAACCCACATAAAAAATTATTTAAAGCGAATAATTCATACAAATTAAAATATCTAGTTACGTACCTTATCAACCAATGCAACATTTGTATCATCCTTCTTCTATATCTTATTCTTTATCATCCAAATTGACAACTGTATCATTATATGGTTCATAAACAATGTTGAAAGGATTGATGATATCATCATCATCATCAATGTAATTTTCGAGCATATCTTCATCAATATCATCATCAATAACGAGCACATTATCTCCTATGCCTAGTTCATTTCTCCTTCATTTACATCTGTCGACCCATATTCTTCCTGCTCTAGCTCTACATCATCTTCTTCATCTACAATACACTTTACTGGCCTTCCTCTTGGATCATATCTAACAACAAATGACCAATCCCTCTTACCTGGAACCTTTRAGTAAAATACTTGTTCACATTGACTTGGAAAAACATAGCGGTCATTTGTTTTTTCAAAAATTGTTKCTTCAATCACYAGAAATTTGTTGGCATGTTGAACAAYAGTTATTTCCTCATCATGTTCATGCATTTGTAACCTATACCATTTGACATTGAACAAAACTAATTTGAAAGAATTAAATTCACACTCAATTATATCATTAAAAAMCCCATAGTATCTATTTTCAGRTTCTCGAGGATGTCTATTACTCCTAGAGGAAACACTAGTGAACTAGAATATTGTAGCTATCCCACTATCAGAAGATTTTCTAGTTTCATCAAACTGTTTGATATGAAATTTATGACCATTGCAACACATAGCCTTATGGTGCTTCAATTACAATATGCCAGACATGTAAAAGATGCATTGTCAATTAATAATAAACAAATTTATGTAACCTGGAAAGTATAATATGAAAAAAACACACCTATAGTTACATTAGTATAATATAAAATAACTGAATAAAATGGGTGAATTTCCTTGCCTTACCATCTTTCAAACAATATGCTAAATCTATTTCCCTCTGCGTAACATCGAAATATCCATTACAATGAGCTTCTCTAACCAATTTACACAGTTCTTTCCATGATAACCTACTGCCAAGACATTATTGTTGGCACAGGGGTAGAACCGGGGTTCAACGCTACAACAACACACCAACAAATCCCTAACTACCAACCCTTTCGGCAACACCTACGAAGCAAATGAAGTCTCACCCAAGGTAGAGGCAGGGGTGGTTGCAAGACTCAGGTTTCTGGAACCTTAGCTGGGACATAGATCTGTGATTATATCTCTTACAGATCACTTAGCATAGGTCATTCATCAATATACATTCCTTAATATACTTCACAGAAGGTATAGAGCATCGCAGTATTCACTTAGATCTAATATTCCAGCACATAGCAAGAGTAAAACAGATCAAATCCAGTAGATCAACACTAAGCATCTTCGTATATATCAGATCTAACATTCATTCACATATCAAAAACACAAAGCAAGAATAGATCTATCCAATCTAATATAAGCACTTACCAATTTGAAACATCTAAGAATAATCACAAAGAACAACACATAGTATTTATGTGGTTCACCCCCACCTTAGGGCTACGTCCACCAACTCTTCTTCTGTATTCACTTCATTCAATCAGGTTACAACAAAAATCTTATCAAAATCCTACTCTGCATAAGATAGGATATCTACGCACACCTCTCCATATCTTCCTTCCCTGATTAGATCTAGCACAGAGCCTCCTTACAATCTGTTCACTCAACACTTACAATACTTTCACTTAGCTCTGCAAGTCTATCACATAGATCAACTCTTAGCACTAAGCCACTACTAACTTCACTTTTGAGCCTCTTCTTATATATCCTAGACTTCTACTTATACATTTACAAAAACTGGGCATAAGCGTGGGTAAACCCACGGGCCGACATCCCAATCCCATTACATTATCCCCAAAAACACAAAAAGGACCCAAACTGGGCCAAGATCCCGTGATCTTTTCTTCGTCTTGTGCACTTCCTTTGATAGGGCGTCGAAGTCCCAAAAAAGGTCAAATATGACCAAGTATCTCCCAAAACTTGTTCAAGGGCCAACAAGCCCCCAACACTCACCTACGACTCATCCTGAGTCACTTAGGTTTGATCAATTCTACTTTGAACACCTCGAGATTGGCTCGAGCTGCTTCGACCTGCTGCATTGCAACTACTTCTTACTTGACGAACTCCTGGATGACTGCGATATTCACCAGCCCTTCTAAGAATTGTTGTGTTGAATTCACAACCTGATCGAGCTATGTTCCTTGGTTCTCAATCTCTATGAATAGTTGACATGCCTTATCCTGCAAAGGTTGAAGTTGTTGATTTACTTCCATTACCTTTCTTTGGATTATATGGATCTTCTTCTATGCTATGCGTTGCTCATGAGACCGTTTCATTTTCTCTATGGGTGATAGGGCCTTCAGCTGCACTTGTAGATTTTCGTCTTCATGCTTTGCCTCTTGGAGCTGTGACTCTAATTTGTACAATTCAGGATTCTTGGTTAGGTCCTCATGTATCTGTGCACTTCTTCTACTTAATTTTTTTCATTCCTCAATGAGTTCTTTAATCCTTTCTATTGTGCTCCGGGCAGTCATTTCTCATTGGTCACGCTCTTCTTGCGGGGTAATTGGTATGGTCTGAAGCTCTAATTCTATGACTCTTTTTTGAAGTTGTTGAATAACTTCAACAATCTTCATCACTTGGCGTTCTAAGGGTTCTTCTACTTTCTTCTCTAATATGGTCACAGAGAGAAATGCTCTGTTGACTGCTTCTTCGATCTCAATCTACTTCGTGAGCAGCTTCTCCTTTTCCTTTTGGATCTTCACTCTCTCCTATTCCATTTTTTCTTAGAGAGCATCCCTCTCTTGTTGTGCAACTCGACGCTACTCGATGATTTCCTCCTATGCTTGCTTTAAGGCCTAGGTGGCCTACATGTTTTCTTCCTGTGCTTTTTGAAATCTTGCTTCAACTGTGGCAACAATCTTGCAGAGTTGAACTGGTTCATCTCCCTCTTCTGTTGTTCCTTCTGGAAGTAGCACAATGGAGACTGCGTGGCTAGACCGAAGTGTCTGCTGCACTCCTTGGAGCTTACTCTCAATTCTGTTGTATATTGACTCTTTCTTGGCTTCCTGCTTTTTTGTTATTTCTTCTATATCTTTGTTCATAATTGCGAGGATGAAACTGAAGTCATATGGGGTGAGCGTGGTCTTCATATTGGTTACAGGGGTTTTGGGTTTCTTCTGGGAGGAAGGTTTCAAAGGTGAAACCTTGATTTTCTTCGATGAGTCCTCTTCGTCTTCTGGCCTCTGTTCGACTTCTTCATCATTACCTTCTTTCTCGGGTGAAATGGATACAGTCCTTACATATTTTCTGTCTATATCATGTATTTCCTCATCCTTATTCGTCGTCATTGTTTTCTTCGTCTTACTAGTCCCAGGTGTATCCTGCGCAAATTTTGGGTTGTCGATGTCAGACAATTTTGTGGAGTCTACTGAAACAAGGAGGTATGTCGACCATTCCTTGGTGATTTCCTTTAGGTCTTCTTCTATCAGCTTATAATAAGAATGTAACTGCTCTTTTTTCTCATCAATGTGTGATGTTATGTAAATGAAGTGGCGGTCCGCGCTGAACTTCATTAAGGGCTTAAACCTAAAGAGGGTATTCAGGGTTATCTGAGGCTCGGATTGGATGGCACACTTCAACTGATTATAGTAGGAGTGGAATACAGCATTGGACTTCCATTGTTTTCTCATATCATTTGAGTACCATAAGGTAATGAACTTCATGGCTAAGGGCTCAAAACGGTCGAGGTCTAGAAAGATTGCATCTTCCGATAGCTCCCATGCAACGAAAGCTATAAGTATCAAGAGCCAGCTAAAAGGGAATTCATGCCCTTGATCTTGGGCTTCTCTGTAGTCGATCTCTATTTGATTCACCAAGTACTTCACCCAGTTCATATGTAGTCCCTCTGCGCACTTTCCTGTGAGGTCAAATACAAAGTCGGATACTTGCATGTGTCGATTCTTGTGAATGATCTTCCCTATGATCAACTGACATGCAAGGTGCACTGTGTCACTCTGAATAGAGGCTAACTTTTAGCCTCACACTCCTTTCTCAACATCACCATAAGATTCTTTGATCTTCTGAGCAAGAGCGCGGCCCGCAGTCTTTCCAGGATAGTAGTCATGGGGATCAGGGCCCTACATGCTAAGATCTATGATCCTATTGATCAGCGCTAGATCAACTGTGATGCGACAATTCAACCATAGGTATTCTCCATGGTATCTCGCCAGGAGTAGCTTAACACATGCATTGACTTCTTGGTGACATCCAAAATTTGGGATCTTCATTACATTCAACAAAGTGGACTGTGTGAGGTTCATATTTCATTACTGAGGGATGAGCTTCGAGTTCTTTCCCTTGGTTCTGGTTAGGTACTTTTGCGGGGAAAGCATTTTGTAGACTTTCCGATCTCCCAGGTTGAAGTCACTGAACTTCAATGCTGCAATCTTGCCTTGATATATGCGGACTACGCATACCCCTTTCAATAGGTATGTGATGACTAGAGTGTACTCGAAGTCTCTAGGCATGTTGTCTATGTTGATCGCATCACTCGGAGGTGGTATGTAAGCAGTTAGGATGGATGGAACCAACATCGCATTGTCCATATCATATTTATGCTTGGTTTTGCGTTCTGTGCTGACTCGGGATGTTCTTGCTCAAGCAGTCGACGGGGAGGCTTGCACTCACCTCATCGATGATGCCTATAAAACTGTAGACAACCCCCATTCCGACATGACTCTTTCATTTTTGAGGCTAGCGAGTACCTCTCTTGCATATTCTTCGGTTGTGCTAAATTCATCGGACATACGTGCTTGGAAAGAAAATTTAGTCGGGGTTCACAATGATCTCAAATACTATACTAGGATGACCAACCAGATCGCAATGACCACTATATACAACTACTAGTCTACAGGCTTCTAATTCTCAGTTGGAAAAAGTGTTCTTCGTGCATGGCGCAACAAACTAAATAAGAAATTCAGCAATGGACTGCTTGCAATGGGCATGAATTTTCCATTAACGTTGATATGTCTATTATGGTGTGGTCCAACAGTCTAGTGATGATCCTTTAATTATTTTCTGTCTGTTTAGGGCGGAAGTTGAATGGGTATATCGGTCCAACGACTGTATCATTTCGTCACAAAGAAGTGCCATAGGTCTCTATTCTGATATCTCGATGAAGCTTCCATTCTACAAGTTTTCTTTCTGTGATGTTCTATCTTTAATCTCCTGCAACTTTTCAATCTTTGCCCTCTTCTTACTTAACTTTCTATCTTTATTTCTAGTGAGCTTCGTCTCAGTAGTTCTTTTCCTGTTCTGGTTCCTATTTTCCTTGGATATAGTTACTTCACGCTATTGAGGTTCTTTCTTAGGGTTAAGGTATAACATCTCTTCTTTATCTAAGATAGAAACTTCAATCTTTTGTGAGTCCTCTGGTGTTATGATAATGTTGACATCTGGGTTCCTAGTGTGATATAGCTTCGATCTATTCGCATGTTCTTCAATCAATGGTGTGATCCTTCTGGTCATGAAGTCTTTTAACTCTTGTCTCTGTTGTTATAAAAAAAATTCTTCTTCCTTCTTTCTGTCTTGATCCCTTTCAATCCAAGGATTTCCAGGTAACATAGTAAATGGGGCACTGTCCTCAATAAATATGATAATCTCAAAATCTTCTTCTGTTGAAGTTCCATTAGCATTCATAGATATTTGATTGAGCCTTCCACATAGGTTCACTAGTTTCCCTATGAATAATCCTATTCCACTCAGTGAAGGGGTCATAAAAATCCTCCCTATAGCTTCCCAAGTTGTTTCTATCATAACATTCACCTGTGTTTCCTCATCCAGAACACAGTCAATGTCGAAGTCTCCTGTTCTTACCGCGATGCATTCTTTCTTGTTAAATACCTTTGATAATATAACATGTTGGTGATCATTCAAGGTGTCTTGTATCTGTAGTAACATCTTATCTGATTCTCTCTGGGGTTCTGTTATTTGTGGATCTGCCTTAGGGTTTTCTTCTTTCAGATTCATGCCTTCAATTTTAGCAATCATTCTAGGGAAATCTAATACTTCGTGGTCCAAATATTTGCAACAGAGACAACTAGGTCTTCCACCAGGGAATTCCTCAGCAAGATGTCCCGGTCTTCTGCAATTGTAACAGAGGTTTAATCCTCTCTTTATTTTAAATGATCCCCAACCTCTTTTGTACTGCGCACTAGGGTTATGGTAGCTAGCCTGCAATTTTTTTTTTTTGAGGATCCTGCATCTACTTGTTAGTCCAGACATTATTTCTATGCATAGGTATAACATATCTATCAGATCTATTCATATCAAACTTTATTTCATCTATCAGAGCCCTAGTTTTCAAGCTAGGATAGAATATACCTAGATCCATACTCTAGAAACAAAAAATTTCACTTATTTTACTTTTGCAGAGCACAAAGCTTCTAGATCTAAAAAATTTGACTATTCTTACCTCTATCAGAGCACAAATCTTACATATCTTACCTCTTTTTTGGATATCTGACCTCTCTTCCTTAGAAACTTCTACTTTTACCTTTCTTAGAGCACAAAGCATTCAGATCTTGCTTCTTTTCTTCAGATCTGACCTTCTCTTTTTAGCACAAAGCTTCAAGGGTCGAATTCAAATCTGCACACTAGGGAAACATATCTACACATAGAGATTTCATGTTTTCTAGATCGAATTTTTTCACAAAGATTTTCTTTCTTAGTTCCCATCAATCAAAGTTCCAGTCCCAACAATAGAACCATTTGTTGGCACAGGGGTATACCCGGGGTTCAATGCCACAACAATGCACCAATAAATCCCTAACTATCAACCCTTTCGGCAACACCTGCGAAGCATATGAAGTCTCACCCAAGGTAGAGGCAGGGGTGGTTGCAAGACTCGAGTTTCTGAAACCCTAGATGGGACATAGATCTATGATTATATCACTTATAGAGCACTTATCATAGGTCATTCATCACTATACATTCCTTAATATACTTCATGGAAGGTACAGAGCATCGCAGTATTCACTTAGATCTAAGATTCCAACACTTAGCAAGAGTAAAACAGATCAAATCTAGTAGATCAACACTAAGCATCTTCGTATATATTATATCTAAAGTTCATTCACATATCAAAAGAAAAAAGCAAGAATAGATCTATGCAATCTAATCTAAGAACTTAGCAATATGAAACATCTAAGAATAAGCAAAAAGCACAACACACAGTATTTACGTGGTTCACCCCCACCCTGTGGTTATGTCCACCAAATCTTCTTCTGTATTAGCTTCAGTCAATCAGGTTATAGCATAGATCTTATCAAAATCCTACTCTGCATAGGACAGGAGATATGTGTGCACCTCACCAGAGCCTCCTTCCCCGAGTAGATCTAGCATAGAGCCTCCTTACAATCTGTGCACTCAATACTTACAATACTTGCACTCAACTCTGCAAATCTATCACATAGATCAACTCTTAGCACTAAGCCACTACTAACTTCGATTTTGACCCTCTTCGTATATAGCCTAGACTTCTACTTATACATTTACAAAAGTGGGCCTAATAATGGGTAAACCCACGGGCATCATCCCAATCCTATTACATTATCCCCCAAAACCCAAAAAGAACCCAAAGTGGGCCGAGATCCCGTGATATCTGCTTCGTCTTGCATGCTTCCTTCGATAGGGAGTCGAAGCCCCAAAAATGGTTAAATATGACCAAGTATCTCCCAAAACTTGGTCAAGGGCCAAAAATTATTTACATCTATCAATCCATACCTTCATCCAATCAAAATTGTTTGCAATGTATAATTGTAGTGCATCCCAATCTTGAGCAACTGACCCATCAAAAAATTACAATTCACCAATATTAAATATTAGTTATAACCATGCTAAACATTAATAAATGGTGAAAGAATAAATATTAAATGAGTATGATCATATACACACACACACAAAAAAAATTATATTTATTAAAAGTATCCACAATTTAATTACCTCTCACTTTGTTCATGGTACCTTTCCCCAACAACTTCTCTCTTTCAATTTTTTTGATGGAGTTCACATCCTAAATGCAATCCACTGCATGCATAGATTTCACTGCTAATTTAGGAAGATACTGACTAATATACACCATGGATTCATATACCATATATCCCTCCACCATAGAACCCTTAGGACGTTCTCTTTGTCTAACCAAATCCTTCAATGATTTTAAGTGCCTCTCCACCATCCACATTGACCTTTTGTGTACAGGTCCAAACATTTCAATCTCATCAACTTGGTGTATGAGGTAGTGTTCTTATGCATTGAAAAATGTTGGAGGTCGATACTTCTCCATCTCACATATTAGCCAATGAATTTCTCTCTTCCAATACTTTATATCATCTTCATGGATTTCTTTCAATGACAACCATTTACATATCATGACGCAAGAAAATAACATGTTTCAAAAAAAAAAAATACATATTACATTACAAGTAAAACACATGTAATAAAGTACAAGAAAAAAATGAAATTTTGTTCTGCATATATATTGCAGCTACTTACATCATGTATTTTCCAAGATCATATATAACTTGTTTGACTTTGTTGTCAAAGTCGTTTGGGAGAGGTAGAGGTAGAACATATTGTAACAATAAAAATGAATCGTTACTTGTTCAAAATAAAAATAAAAATAAAAATCTAAAAAAATGTATACAACCAATATATAAATATGAATACTAAAATGATTAATTACCTTAATGAAGGTATGCCAATCATGTGTTTTTACCCCACCAAATTCACCTTTCTTCATTAAGATATTCTTTATGTTTGAACAAAAATTTGTGGGAAATTTAATTTTTTGAATGACATATTTTACACCATAGCTTTACTGCTATGCTAATAAACATGGAAGGTTATTTTGGTATCCATCATTAGTTGATCAGATCACACTTTCCATTGCATGATTGGATTATCAAATGTCATTGCAAATTTTGAATTTTTTTCTTTTTCCCTCCTTCCATCTATGATTCACAATAATTTTTCTGTCACATTCTTCTCGATATGCATTGTATCGAATAAATGAACTATTTTTAGGTATTTATAGTAAGGAAACCTCATGATTTGAGTGGAATAAAATTTCATTCCTTGTGGAAGCCCATTCTTACTACCTTCACGACAACGAAATTCATGAATCATAAAAAAAATCATGACACTATTTATCAAATGTGCTAAAATAAAATTTTAAAACATGATTCCATTTACGATACATAAACAAAATGTGTACCTTGAGGATTAATTTTTTCATATGCCGACTTCCATAGGCGAGGTGTCATTCTTTGTGGTTTTAGTCCAGTTTCTTGTTTCCCATTGAAAATATATTTTTCAGTAGTACGATACTTATGGTTCTTAGAGAGGAAGTGTCTATACTCATCGAACACCTCCTTTCCTAAACTTTTTAACCGACGAGATTTCATATTAGGACCACAAACTGGACATGAAAATTTACCCTTTGTTTGAAGACCTGCAACAGATGGATTAATGTGAATTATTAATATATGAAATGATTATTTAAAAAACATGCATGATATATTCAATTAATTATATACTATTCAAGCATGCAATATGGAATGTTACATACCACAAAAATGTGTTAGTCCCGGGGCATCATGAATTGTCCATAAAATTATTCAACAACATTAAAATCTCTTCTACCCAATTGGTTTATAGATGTCATACACAGTGATTCCCTCCCATAACTTTAGTAGCTTGTCGATAAGAGGCTTGATATACACATTCATATATTTAACTTAGTACTTACCTAATTGTTTTAAATTACACGACATTACTACCATGCTATGCATA
>SNQJ01S0053677.1:17200-42619 GCA_010110895.2 Picea sitchensis
AATGTAAAGAATAGTAATTGTAAATATTGCATTTTTATTTTACACATTAATTAACACTAAAAAAAATGGGGAAAATTCAACCTTTATGTAGATGTGATGAAACATATTACATACCTTAGGATATGTGTCATACAAGTGTTTGAAAAATGATTCGTAACCTTTAAGTTCACCAACAACAATGTAGTGGAGAGAATATTTTCTCTTGACCCTTTATAAAGTCATTTATTTTCCTTTTCAATTAGAGGTTCATCATAAATACCATCACTATTGTCCCCGTGATCCTCATATGGATGCTCGAGTAAGTCTTGGATCATTTGATTTTTCCCATCATCTTGAACTATGTTAATATTTCCATCTACTTCAATGGGATCATTAACTTGATCTTCATTATGTTCTTCAAGTTATTCATCTTGTACAACATCATTTCTACTACTACTTGGTGCTTTGTGCATAGAGTTAGGGGGGAAATCTAACTTTATAATTACAAACAATCATGAAACATTAGTGCATGTATAAAACAATATAAAAATTTTAGAATAAAATAAATATTAAAATAGATAATGAATGTATATATAGCTAATTACCATGGGACAATATTCATTTGATCCCTCATCCATGTTCCCATATTTTCTACAATGTTTTTTAGTTGCTGCTATTAAAACTCTTTCGAGACGTCTAGTACAACAATTTTTGCAAGGTAAATAACATTTACCGTCACCCTTTTCATCCTCTTTAATTTTTTTCCCACCTCTAATGTTTTCTGACATTCTTCCCTACAGACATATACTGAAAAAAAAATACATGTTTTTTGTTCTCCAAGAAGACCGGTTTATACCCTTTTTGAACTATCGTTATTATAGAAACAAATTTACAACATTCATAAAATGCAACATATTTATAGATTTTATAACGTCATAACTCCAATGATCATTGACCAGGTCAAAGTTGACTTGGTCAAATAATAGGTGACCATTGGGATGGGGAAAACCTAGATTCCATAACGTTGCAAGTGCGACGAATATTTCACCAACATCACAAGAGAGACGAAAATGAAAATCATCATAAGAGAGACATCCTCCTACCTTCATCGCAAGAGTGACAAGTTTTTGTAGTACATCGCAAGAGTGACGTTATCGGGCAATATGGAGAAAAAAAATTAAAATTTCCTCTATTTTTCGATAGTATGGCCAATTTTGTCCATAACGTTGCAGATAGAACGTCGAAATTTTATAATCAAGGAAAATCAAGGAAAATCAAGTATCCAAACCCTTTACTGAGTGCAAATTTGAAATTATCAGATAGGTTCTCCAAGAAGACCGGTTTATACCCTTTTTGAACTATCGTTATTATAGAAACAAATTTACAACATTCATAAATGCAACATATTTATAGATTTTATAACGCCATAACCTAATGATCATTGACTATGTCAAAGTTGACTTGGTCAAATAATAGGTGACCATTGGGATGGGGAAACCTAGTTTCCATAACGCCGCAAGTGCGACGAATATTTCACCAACATCACAAGAGAGACGAAAATGAAAATCATCATAAGAGAGACATCCTCCTACCTTCATCGCAAGAGTGACAAGTTTTTGTAGTACATCGCAAGAGCACGCATCTAGCACATGGAGAAAAAAAATTAAAATTTCCTCTATTTTTCGATAGTATGGCCAATTTTGTCCATAACGCTGCGAATAAAACGCCGAAATTTTATATCATGAAAATCAGTGGAATCAAGTATCCAAACCCCCACTGAAAGTGCAAATTTGAAATTATCGAGCAGATTAGGTTAGGTTAGTGTGCGCTCTTGGATACTTGACTTTTCCTCGATTATGTATCAATTATGTTAGGTAGCTTGTAGTAAGACTGAAAGTGCAAATTTGAAATTATCAACATCAACCTCTTAGCCATCAGGTACTCCATAATATTTTGTGTCTTGTTTGGAGGTCATTAAAGGGTTTTGATACTTGATTTTCCTTTGGCTCTATGAATTGAGATAGGCATTGTGGAATTCTCTGCGGAATTTCTTGTACCAGTTTCTTTTACAGATTTGATCATAAATCCACAACGATGATGTGGGTTTCTCTGAATTTTTGTTTGGAGGAATATGATATCCTTGTTGACTTGCTAACCAAATTTCATCTTGATCTAGTGTGGCATTTGAGAGAAACAATTAAAACGCCAGTGCGCTGTGAAATGTGTTGCAAACTCTTTGTTTTTCATAGTTGTTGGATATTCACCTTGTTGGGAGGTTGCCACCTGTCAAGGAGGGTTCAAATGACTTCTCATGGATCCGTTAAATGTCAAGGGACACCTGCACCTAAGTTTTATCTCCATTAAATACCTCATGTAGTGAGTTGGAAACCATTTATTAATGACTTCCAACAATTTCCTGAAAATTAGCAGTTTGTTGAATTTTTGTCTCTTTGATTGTTGCCACCTATCTCCAAGGCCTAGAATCCAATGAAAGAGATGGGATTCGACCCCCTAAGGATATTTTGATTCCATTTTATATTTAATGAATGAGGGATCTCTTGAGGAGGGGTGGGATTCATGATCCAAGAGAGGAGAGAGATGGAGGAGAAGTTTAGTTTCTCAATTGTGAGCTCGAGGGTCTGTTGTAATTAACATTTCTTCCATTAGAGATTCATGAGAGTTGTTTATCAGAATTTGTGTTCTTTATTATAATTTTACGTTTTCATATTGATTGAATGGAATTTCATGCATTTAAGATCAATGGTTTTTCATGAGGCAGGAGATTCATGAGCTGCAAATGATTTATAGTAATTGCCTCCTTTCATGATCTATGTTCTAGTTATCTTTTAAGTGATTTTTTTTGCAGAGAGGATCTTTGCTTGATGATATTATTCTTTTTGTTATATTTATTATACCTCCATCCATCAATTATATCCCTTTTGGTATGGTATGAGCTTGAGTACCTCTTAGCTGTAGGATGTGTTGAATCCATGCCCAATGGAATGACTTTGCAGACTATTTTCTACCCTCTTTCTTGCTCTTCCTTGTTGATCCACCCTTTTAAAATTGATTTAATTTTTCAGTTTCAAATGGTTGATGTAAAATACCTCTTTAGTAATTTTAATGAAACAAAGCTTACTCTGGTTTTTGATGTATCAGACTTGATGAAATCTTGTTTAATGAAAGTTAGTTATCTTTTTTCCATCTTATCTCTCTCAATCTAAATTTGTATTGTCATTGAAGGATTCAAATGATATTTTATACATGTATGAAAATGGATGTTTGATTGTGATACTGTTATATTTTTTTCATAGTTTTGTATGCTTGGATTTAAGAAGTTCTTGTATCTGAAGCATTTCCCTCCTTTGTCTATTGGCATAGCCTAAAGTTAGTGGTGCATTCACTTCATTTTCTTACTAATTCTTCCTACTATCCACACTAATATTTAAAACCCTGACCTAAGCTAAACAAGACCTCTTTTGTTGATGCACTTTATCCATAATTTCCTTTGTTTTGACATTGTTGAACTGATTTTTATCCATTTGACACCACATTTTAAGACTTATCTCATAAACCTATTTGATGGGTACTAAGCTTGCACTTTAGTAGTCAAAGTGTAACTTTCAGTGCTAACAGTACCACTGATTCTTGTCCATACACCAACCTGAATGGTGTCTGTCCTGTCAACGTTTTTGCATGTAGTCATGTATGCCCATAGTAATGTTGGTATCTTCAAGTCCCAATTGTCCCTGTTGACATTGCATATCTTTATCGATGAATTCTCTAGGATCTTATTAAAGGCTTCCACTGTTCCATTTTCTTGAGGGTGATATGGTGTAATCTTTTGATGATAGACTTCAAACTCCTCAATCATAGACTTAATAGTATTATTAATGATGTGAGTTCCTTGGTCACTCATCAGAATCCTTGGGAATCAAAATCTAGTGATCACTTTCTCAAACATGAAGTGCATTGTTGTCTCTACGCTGCAATCTTTTACTAGTGTTGCTTTTGCCCATCTCTTTGTTGGTGGGTTAATTGGTCCTAGAAATTATATTTCCCATTTTTCAAATACCTACAAGGTGACTTGTGGTCTTAGGGGCATATTTCCACATCTATAAGGTTTACCAAACCTATGACATACATCAGATCTCTGGTAGTTTTCATTTTCATCTTTGTGAATGGTTGACCACCATAGTCATGCACGCAATACCTTCTGTGTGGTAGATTTTCCTACATAATGTATTCCTTCTATTACCTCATGAGCCTTGGCTAAAATCCTAGGTCTTTCATGTTCTAGTACACATCTTATCAATATGATATCTTCACCCATATTTTATAAGTGTCATGCAATAAATTGATAGTCTGCAGCTCAGACTAGTCAATTTTTCTTTTGCACAGTGTTGAATTCTTGTGGCGCGGTCCCTGTACTCAAGTATTGAATGATGTCAACAAAATATTCATCGGCTACTTGAACTCAAAATAACTATGCATCAGGGAAGTTGTCCTCTAAGTTCGTAGGTTCCTCTCCATTAGTGATCCTTCATAGGTGATCAGTTCTTGAATTCAACTTTCCTGGATTGACTATTACCTCAAAGTCAAATTCCTAGAACAACAGTAACCATCTACAAATTCTCCCCCCCCCCAACATTGGATTATTGACCAGGCATTTGAGATCTAAATGATTTGTAAACATCTTGAAGTGTTTCTCCAGTAAGTAGTGTCTGAACTTCTGGGGTGCATAGACCATAGCTAATCCTTTTATTTCCGTGGTATTGTAATTCTTCTCTGACTCTGATAGTTTTGTACTAGAAAATGTTATCGGATGGTCTAATTCCCCTGTTCTTGGTTGTGCCAAAATAGATGCAAGTTCTATAGTTGATGCATCAACATGCACATGAAATTTATTTTCCCAATCTGGGAATACTAGTATTGGTTTTGTTACCATCTTCGCTTTTAGAGTGTTCAATTCTCGTTGATAGTTCTCATTCCATTAAAATTTGTTATCTTTCCTCAATAGTTTCTCCATTGGCATAGTGATCTGCACATATCCATTTATGAATTTCCTGTAATATCATGTGTGACCCAATGTTTCTCTCAACTGGTGTATTGACTTTGGTGGTGGTAGATTAACGATCACTCCAATCTTGGTAGGATCTACTAGAAAGCCTTGTTGGCACACTATATGGACCAATAGTATCCCAAAAGGTGTCCCAAAAATGTACTTCTTGATATTTAGTGATATCTGACACTGTCTATATCTTTCTAACGTTATCCTTAACACCTCTACATGGTCCTTCAATAGACTATATATTGTCCAATCATCCAGGTATACTTCTAAAAACAGATGAATGAATTCTTTAAAAGCAGTTATGACTACTTTTGAGAATATAGCTGGTGCATTTTTCAGCCCAAAAGGCATGATTGTGTACTAGTAGGATACCCATTCTATGGAAAAAGTGGTCTTGTACCTATCTTCTGTGCCTATCTTGATTTGATAGTAACCTAAGAATCCCTCTGTGAATGAGTATTCTTCATGGCCTCCTACATTCTCCAATACCTCATCTGTGAAAGGGGTATGGGATGGGTCATGAAGGAAAGCATCATTCAGCTTCCTCAAGTCGACACATATCCTTATCCCTCTTTTATTCTTCTCCTAAACTAACATAGGGCTTACCCATTCAGATTCCTCCACTGGTTCTATGATTCTAGCCCCTAACATCCTGTCAATTTATGTTTTTACTTTCTACTTATATATCAGGTTTAGTCTATATGGTCGTTGTTTGATTGATCTAGCCTCAGATGTGAGAGGTATCTTCATCTCTCCTAGCTCTCCTACTATTCCTTTAATTTCTATAAAGGGTGTTGGTAACAAGTCACTGTACTCACGTAGTAACTTTGTTATGATTTCTACTGTTTTCTCATCCCAGTAGTCTCCAATGCTAGCCATTTTTGGATTCTCAATTGTCCCAATGTTAACTTTCTTCACCTTGATTGGTGCAACAAACACTTCTGATTCCAAAGGTGGACCTTCCACCTCTCTTTCAACTTAAACTTTTGTTATCTTAATGTTTCACAAGTCCTCTTCATATGGTGCTTCTTCCTACACATGGTAGCATGAAAATAATTCTTTCATTGTCTGTTTGTTCTGTTGTTGATCATTTTTCATAAGTTCAACTTCTGGTTCCTTAATGAATATCACCCCTCTGATTTGTTTGAGTGATGCATCTATGTTGGGGTTCTCATGTTAAAATGAGAAATTGACTGTAAAGTTCTATTGTAACACTATCCATTATGTGGTTCCTCTATGTAGTTCATGATCTACATACCAATTTTCTGGGATTTCTTCTAGTGTATGAATAAATAGATGAGTCCATTCCTATGGTGGTGTCATCGTCCATAATGTTCTTCACTTCTCCATGTGTTCCAAGGGTGAATCTTGTCCATCGTATCTCTGCATCATTCTACTCTTTTGTTCTTCACTAAATATAATGTGCAGTAATCGTTTGCATTGCCACCAGTCCCTAATGGTCTCTTTGTGCACACCCCACCATCTTCCAGGTGTTTCCTTGAGTTCTATATCCAAAGATAATATCCTTTGATTTGGTAACACTTCATCTTCATATCTTGTTAGGAATTCTTCTAATTCATTCATCCCATGAAAGCTAGGAGGTTCTCTTATCTTTTCACCTACCCATCATACTGCGCAGTCTATTCTTGTGCATCTTCTTGTGGAGACTTCATGTAATCTCTGCTGCCAATTTTCCAACCCTGTATTTTAATCTAATGTGCATGATGTGATACTTCTCCAACTGAGTGCCCCATCTATAGTTGGATTCACATAGTCTTGTTCTCACGTTGTGGTTATGTATAACTTGTTAATTTCTTCCAGGTCCAAGCAAGTGGGTTTTACAATCCTTTCTCCTTTTGATGGATCTAATGGCACAATGACTCTGTACTCTCCTAACTCGAATGTCATATTCCTCATCTTCAAATTGATTATGGATTTATTTTTGAAATCCCAATCCAGGACAAGAAATGCTAGATAAGGTGTTGTGCCATCCACTATTTCTATTACTTCGAAGTCTTCCTTGGTGCGCACTCCATCTAGATCTACTGTCACATCCTTTAACCTTCCAATCGGTAGAACTCTATGTTGATTTGCTAGTTTTAGTTGAATGGGTGGATACCCTAATGTGGGCTCTCCCATACATTTCTATGTCTTCTTGGGTAACACATTCACCTCAGAGCATAAATCCAGTATGATGTCCCCCATATTGAAATCTCCAATGATACCATTTAATCTAAATTCCCTACTTGTCCTCTTTCTTGTATGTAGGTGATTAACTATTTTATGTTCTAGTTTCCCTTCTACCTCTGAGTTACATATTTATAGCATACTTTTCAAAATATTAACAGATGATTGGTCATTTAAGAGCTTAACATAGGATTGCAGAAAATACTTTATGGTACTTACTTGTCCTAGAGGTTGCACTTCATTAGTATGATCCAGTGATGAAGGAATTGCATATGTTGGTACATCCTGAGTATTCTGCATAGTTTATGTAGATGCAATGTCTGGCTTCATGAATTCTTGTCACACTTTCTTGAATATCCCTTTTTCGTTCTTCACATCAAATTGCTTCTATGGTTCGACATTCTTCTTCACCCATTGGTGTTGTGTTGGATCTTGTCTTACTGCATCATTTCCTGTCTTAGCTCCTCTTCATGTAACTATGTTGATATTTCTTCCATCCTCCCTTGCTTATGCAGAAATCCACTGAACATTTTGATTATTCTGATTTCTCTTTTCCTAGATCTTCCCCAATAGTGTCAGACAGTCTTTTGTGTCATGATCTGATGTGCGAAAATACATACATGTCACGGGTGGAAGTGGAAATTATCTTGCATAGTGTCCTGGTTGTTGACAATTATGACATAACATCATTCCTCTACCTCTTCCAAAACCTCTTTTACCTCGTCCTCCACCTTTGTATCTAGCTTGATCTCCTTGCGGTGCATTGTATTGGGGTGCCTAGTTATACTGCACGAGATTATATTGTGGTTGTGTTATATTATTGTGGTGCAATGTTATATGGGGTTGGTACTTGGTTGAACTGTGGTACAACTTTCCATGTCATCATCTTTGTATGCACTTTATAGGTATATGATGTTCATTCCCTCATCAACTCCATTTTCTTGCAATCTTTGTCATCATGTCCTACTGACTTGGAAAAGTTGCAATATGAAATCGTAGGCATTGTATAGTATTTTTGCATCATTGGACAGTGATATGGATCATGCCCCTTTTTCTTACATATCTCACACCATAATCCTCCTGATGGAAAAGGGTTTGGCAGTTCTTTTTCCATGTACTGCACGAATTTTGGACATTCATTCTTGTGGCGTCCTTCTGTCCTACATGTGGTACACCAAACAAATTCTCTTTTTTCCTTACCCATGTTCCAGTTTATTTGAAATGTTAAGTTCTTCAGATCCTCCTTTAGCTCCTCTATGGATATATCTGTCTTCTGGTATTGGTTCTCTTCCAGTTGTAGGTATTCCTGCAGAGCCTCTGCCTAAGTTTGAAACTTTTGTTGTCTCAAAGGGTATTTCAAGTGTGGTAGCAGTGAATTGACAAAAAAATTCTTATGTTTCATGTCTTTCATGACATACTTTAGCTTTCCCTTCAATCATTTGAATCTCTCGTCAATATCCCACACATATTCTCTTGGTTTCTGTTTTATCTCTATCATATCATTCATGTATTGATTCTCTAAGCTAGGCTTCTGGAATTCATTTATTGACAACTTCTTAATATCCCCAATCGTTATGGTTGTCCCTGGTGGACTGTTTATGGATAATCTCATGTACCAATCTAATGCACGGTCTCTTAGCGCGATGGATAATTGCACAAGTTTAATTTCCTCATCCGTGATTTGTTTTTCTTCCCATATCTTTTCACAAATGAAAAAGTGATTCTCGAGGCCCTTTGATGCCTCTCCCTTGAATTCTAGTAATCTGATAGTGGGATCATGTCCTTCCATCCTGAATGTTGAACTACCACCTCCACATGGTGTAGATAGTTGGCTACCACTAACTGAACTGGATCCTCCAGTTGCTGATCCTTGACTAGATGTACTTCATGTTGTCTTCCTTCCAAAATTCAGTTGTCTAAATGGTGGTGTTCTTATTGGTGTATTAGTCACACATGGGTTTATGGGTTCCACACTGACACTGATATGGATAGGATTTTTTCCTCCGGTTTTTTCTCCTATTCTTGGACCCCTTGTCTTTGTTTCATATGTCACACATAATATTTCCTCAATATTCTCCACAACCCAAAGATCCTCAACACCTTCTTCTTCACTTGCCAAGCCTTCCCTCATGGCTACAGATTTCTTCTTGTTGTTCATATTATATAGGTAGGGTACACCACTATGTGTTCTTCCATTTCTTTCCATGATATGCTTGATATGGTATTCCTCCATAATGATTGGATCCAAGGATTTCTCCTTCTTTCCTCTACCCATTACTTCCTACATTTTGCCCTCTCTTGCCAGTGCTTCTCCCCTTCCCCCATGCACGTAGGGAAGTTTATATGTCTGAGGCCATTGTTATTACACCCTTGTTATATAGTAATATATTAATGGAAGTATACAGTGAACTAATGTACCTACCTGGAGGTCCCTTTAGGAACTCTTTCTCTGTTGCATTGTAATACTTCGTAGTATCTATTGAAAATTATATAATAAATCTTACAACAATGTTGTCTAACTAGAAATCTTCTACGCGCGTAAATTTATTGTCCACTTGTTGTAACTGTGTGATCTCCACCAGATTCCACTCTAGCTGTCTAATCTGATTTGTAGGGTGGTTGTATTTCAAACTTAATATCCACTCCTGCAACACATACGGGAAATCACATAACAATACTTCATGCAAGTCATTGAATATGTACTTGTCCAGATATTTGCGCGGTGTTAACTTTGGGCTTCTATTATATTTCTACGCAAACTCCAACTCCTTCTTTTTCAACCAGCTCTCGATCTCTACCTTCATTGGGTTCCATGGTCTCAACATCCCCTTTTATATTCTCATTCTTTTAATGTTTTGTCACCAAATATGGCATCGTTTTTACACTTCTTCAACAGATCTTATTCACTCAATCCCATTCTGTTCCAACCAACAACATAACCATTTGTTGGTTTCGTTATACTACTTGTAGGGTTTTAACCATCTTATCCACTCTGATCATACGTTATTTTCATATGTTGACCTAGGTTCATATTTAAAAATCTTCCAAAAAAATCCCTCTAAAACTATCGACCCTCCTAGTAAACCAGAAGGTAGTGCAGTACACAGGGTGCACTGCGCAGTCTCACCTGAGATAGTTCTATGGGTGGATGCAACGCTCATATGCTTGGATCCTAGGAATGAGAGGGAGATATGTGATTGTACCTTGTGATCTTCATGTATTTAATATAACATCTTAATTAACCAGCCATTCTTACTCATGCACATGAGCTATCAGATCTAATTGGTTTCTTCAATCAATTATCAAGTACGTAATCATTAACAAAAATGGAAATGCATAACATTTAGTCACATAACACAATTTTTACCATGGTTAACCCCCCTGGGCTACGTCCACAAATATTTGTCTCTCAATCTCTTTTATTATGTCTCAACAATATCTCGCGTCGTGCACGTTTATAGTCTTGGATCTTAAAATCTTCATAGGCTTCTCGATCCCTATGAAGCTGACTAGATCGCACCAGGCTCCTCATCCTATGATCTAAGCCTAATGATTGAGTCGCTCGACTCTTATATAGCTCACCAGCTTACAAAATAAGATAGTTGTTACAATATTTACAACCGTACTCACGCTCTCTCTTCAACCCCTCTAACTCTCCTTTTTTTCTAGACCTCCTAGGTACTATTTGTACATATTCTTGGCTCCTCATCCATTACCATATTCTAAAAAACCCTAACCCTAATGTAGTTAGGTATCCCTTTCATGCGTGCCTAACATGATTCCCTCACACATGTTGATTTTCCTTCCAGTTGTCTTTTCTTCCACTTCATGCTTTTCTCTCCAAAAATGGTCTTTTCCCAAACCTAGACCTTTTCCCAACACTGTTGTTATTCCAAGAATTCAATTTTGAAGTGATAGTTAAACAAGGGAATATGAATGCAAGACCTAATCACCTATCCATGTTCACTAATGGAGAGGAACCTACCAACTTGGAAGACACCTTCCTTGATGTGCAGTTGTTTTCAGTACAAGTAGTTGATGATTACTTTGTTGATATTATTGAATACTTAAGTATAGGGATTGCACTTTTAGAATTTAGCACTGTGCAGAAGAAAATCCTGGTAGTCTGATATACAGACTATCAAGTGATTGCAGGACACTTATATAAAATGGGCGCAAACAACATTTTGAGAAGGTGTGTACTAGAGCATGAAATGCCTATAATTTTGGTAGAATCTCATGAGGGAATAGCTGGAGGACATTATGCAGGAAAATCTAACGAAATGAAGGTATTTCGTGAATGATTACGGTGGCCAACAGTCTATAGATATGCCAAGGAATATTGTCAGACATGTGATGTCTTTCAAAGGGTGGGAAAACCCAAAAGAAGGGATGAGATGTCCCTAAGACCACAAGTAACTGTATAGGTATTTGAAAAATTGGAAATAGACTTTGATGGACCAATCAATCGACTAGGGAGAAGGTCAGGAGATAGATATATCATTACTGTGACATAATACTTAACAAGATGGGTAGAATCAACACCAGTGAAATATTGTAGCACAAAGACAACAACACACTTCGTGTTTGAGCAAGTGATCACTAGATTTGGATGTCCAATAATTTTGATGAGTGACCAAGGTACTCACTTTATCGATAGTACTATTAGGGCCATGACTAAGGAGTTTTAATTCTATCACCATAAGCGTACACCATACCATCCCCAAGCCAATGGAGCAGTATAAGCTTTCAATAAGACCTCAAAGAATTCTCTGACTAAGATCTGCAATGTCAACAGGGATGATTGGGACTTGAAAACTCTAGCAGTACTATGGGCATACAGGACCAACTATAAGAATTTAACATGATAGACACCATTCACATTGGTGTATGGGAAGGAAGCAATAGTACCATCAGAATTTATGGTACCCAGTCTGCTCATAGCAGCGATTACCAACATGACAGAAAGAGGCACAGTAAAGGAGAGTTTAAACCAACTAATGGAGATGGAAGAGGATAGGATTTTGGAAATATTTCACCAAGAAGTACAAAAAGTAAGAGCCAAATCCTGGCATGACATACATATCAAGAAGAATATTTTCAGGGAAGGAGACTGAGTCTTACTCTATGACAACAATTTTTTTCAACGTCCTCGTAAGTTTAGAATGCATTGGTTAGGGCCCTATGAAGTAAATATTGTCATAGATGGAGGATCTCTATAGATAAAGGATATGGAAGGAACAAAAATGAAAGGAATGATCAATGGGATCTGACTAAAACTATACAAGGACCGTTGACCTCTAAACACTTAAAAGTTACAACACAGTAAGAAACCATGTACATAGTGTATTATAGTAGAATCTAGGACAAAAAAATGATAAAAAGTGAATGAAAAGGACCAAAAGATGAAAAAAAAATACAAAAATAGAAAAGAAAGTGATGCAAGAGAATCATCATCAATCTTGAAGAGGCCGAGTGAAGGATAACTCAGCACCCAACATGCACATTTCAAATCAATTTTAAATTCCAAAGAATGCYGYATCATCTTAAATTGTTTGAAAATCTTGTAATTAAAGCCGTTTTAAATKTTTTGAGGTTAGATCCATTGTAAACGATCATAAGGGATCGTAACTTATTTAATTCCTGAAGGATTGTACATATATGAAGCATCATATCGTATCTGAATGTAATGGCCATTTATTGTAATAAGTCTTAGTAGATAGGTTTTTAAATTGTGATATAATATCACTAAGGTAGTCAGTAGGAAGGGTCGAGAATCCACTCCATGTACAAGTATATGTATTTTGTGCCCAAATTAGGTTGTTGAAATTTTTTGATGAGGTTCTTGATCATTATCTTAGAGAGTTGTGGAAGATCAATGTAGGAAGTTTTTGAAGAAAATAGTGGAGGATTTTATGAATCCATGTATATATTTTCTGAATTAATATAACATAGATAGTTTGCTTCCAAATGTATGGTATTACTTATTTTTGAGTTTTATGAAGTGAATGTCATCATTTATTTTTCGTATGTGCTTGAGAATGCATTTCATGGTTAAATGTGTGAATCCTTATATGCTTGATAAGTTTCAATTGTTTCTCTTATGATAGATCTGGTGCAAGGAGTGCACAATTCCCACAAAGAGTGTGTATGCAGAGTCATCTTAAAACTCATTTATTCAGGAGAAATGGTTTGAGTCATGAAATAATTGATTCAAAGAGTGCACAATTTCTCAGTCAAGAGAAAAGTCTGTAGAAGACCCGTGCAAGGTGTGCACTGGGAAAACTCTTAGTCAAGTGTTGAGGAGTGAGTCTATGAAGGGAAATAAGTACGCGAGAGAATACTTTGAAGACCCATGGAGTTTCGAGGGAAACAAGTTCTAAAATTGTGCAAAGAGAGGACTTAGAAAGATATTCTAAGTTTGAGGTCTCAAATTTTTCAGAGGATCCCCAAGAAGGCATTCAAGATTCGAACATACTTCTTATGGTCAAGCTCAGGAGGGTTAGTGACCAATATCCCTCGAAAGGGAAATAGATTTATAGTTTGGAGGTCGAATGGGTGAGATCCACTTGGAGAGAGTCAGGATTGTTAATGACCGTCAGATCTGGAAGAGTTATCGGGGTGTTAACCACTGGAAGTCCTTTGAACTTCATGTATTTGGAGAATTTCATGTGTGAAGTTCCAAGGGGTCGAAAATCCCAAAGTTTTGAATTCTGGAACCCAATATATACTATTAACCAGTGGGAAACATGTCAGCGCATCGTTAACTTCGGAAAGGAATCTATCTGGGAGGGAGGAGACTTTGCAGTGTGAGGTTGCAAGTCTCCTGTAGCTCTGAAGAGCACATTAGATATATGTCGTCGGTTTATAGTGGATACATAGAAGGAGATCCTATAGTCTAGGGAGAAGTCACTCTGGGAGGAAGAAAGAGCTTAGGTGCGTGGCATAAGAACTCCTGAAAGAATGAAAGCCAGAGTTGTTCWTTKTCRTCTATCGTCGGAGACATGTGTCATCGGATCCTGAACTTAGAAGGTCTAGAAATATGGAATAATTTGAGGGTGGAACCTTTTGAGTGGAGGTTTCCCAGGGTCTCGAAGATGGGGACTCCTCCTAGACATAGAACRGATGAGGACACRGAATGCTAGATCTAGAAGTTCAATGACTGAGCACTCYAGAGGAATTTGGGGTATAGTTTGTTGTGCATCAAAAACTCTCAAAGGTCGGAGTGATTCCTAATTGTCGATCATCAAAGGGACACATGGAGAGAGGATMTTAACTCTGCTAGTTCAACACTCTAKAAGATAGAGCACATTAGACACCCGTAACTCCCAATGTTCGGAGTCCCATAGTGGATTATAGTCATCTTCTAACAAAAGAGAATGAGTTGTTGATCTATGTTGGGGACTATTCATTGGTCCAACACTCCGACGGATTCATAGTGTAATTTTATGAAAAGTCCCAGAGCCTAGAGGCCCAAATTATATCTACAACATAGATATGTGGAGTGTTGTGAGTCGTTGGATCCTCGAGTGATCTGGAAGTTTGACACTTTGGGGGATTACAGTGTCGGAGAAGGTGAATTTGTCGAAGTCCCAATTTTGGTAGGGGAAAGCGTTTTGAACTACAGTGTTGTCCCACAGGAACGTGGAGAACTCGATATGTGCTTATAAACTCCCAAAAATTTGTTTTCCATGTAGGGGAGAGAAATTTAGGCTTGTGGTGGTTACTTTCCGAAGTCTCAGTAGGGGCTAGTGAGTTGTTCCAACTTTCGAAGTCAATCGATCCTATACTAGGATGTCACACAGGCCCTAGGATTGGGTGGAAGTATGTATCAAGTGTTATATGATCCCGAATTAATCTCTATGTGAAAGGAGGATTCAAAACCATGATGCCAAGAAGACACAGGGATAGACCTGTATAAAATGTATCCATGGAAGAATAAATGAGGAAACTTTGTGTGATATTGGAATCCATGGAGACAACGTAGAGGCGAGCACATGATGTTAGTGACATCAACAAAACTGAGAGTGAGGAAATGGAAGTAGAAGGAGCTATAGTAAAAGACGTTGCAGAGGAACGCTTGTTGAGAGAGGTTGCAAAAATGGGGGCTAGAGAAAAAATAGAAGTCCTGACATATGAAGAAAATTTGGATATCGAGGAGATGTTAGATTGGATAAGGGATTTAGATAAGTACTTCGTTTATGAGGATATCGATGATGAAAAAAAGGTGAAGCATGTTGTTACTAGACTGAAGGTACATGCAACGCTATGGTGGGACACGGTGAAAGATGATTGAAGATGCAAAGGTAAGAAGAAAATAGAAAGATGGGATAGGATGGTAGCTAAATTAAAAGCTAAATTCATAACCAAGGATTACTAGATAAATCTGTTCAGGAGATTGAAAAACCTCAGACAGAAGGGGTTGACAATGAAAGAATACACTGAAGAATTTTACAGATTGAACATCAGAGCAGGACATAGGGAGATTGATGAAGAAAACATTTCCATCTATATTAATGGCCTTAGATATGAAATCTGGGATGAAATCATCATGATGACAATGAAGACGGTGGACTATGCTTATCAGGTGGCCCTAAAAGAAGAGGAAAAGTTGGCCAGAAAACAAAGACAATTGAGTAGATGAAAGAATCCTCACGAAAGAGAAGGAACCACCATGGAGAATTTATAGAAGTCAGTAGAAGAAGCTAGTATCTTTGAAAACCATGTGACTAGAGGATAAATCTCTAGGGGTGTAAACTATGGTGGAAGAAACACTTTCCCAAGGGGAAGAGGAAGAGGCAGAGATGGAGAAGTAAAATTCCATGCCTGTGGAAAGACGGGGCATATGTCTTGGGAATGTCTCAAGAGAAAGAATGTAGGATCCAAAGGAGCTCACATTTCAGAATCCCAAAGGTGGAACGTGGAGGTAGAAGGAAAAAAATATGGGAAGTCCCTCATGATGAGGAAATTTCTCTTAAAACTAGAGAAAGAGGTGGAAGAGCCAGCTCAAAGAAACAGTTTGTTTAGGACTACTTGAAATACCAAGGATAGGGTATGCAAGGTGATTATAGAAAGTGGAAGTACTAATAATCCGGTCTCCACAGAAATGGTGGAGAATCTAGAGCTGGAGACAACTGCAATTTTGAACCCATACAAGGTATGGTTGTTGCAAAAGGGACACCAAGTCATGGTAAGTCGGTGGTGTAGGGTCGAATTTAATATTGGTGGATATAGAGAAAAAATTGTGTGTGATGTCATACCCATGGAATTTTGAAATGTTTTCTTGGGGAGACCATGGAAATATGACATAATTGTCATACATGATCAGAGAAAAAATACTTACACCCTTGAAAAGAATGGTTGTGTGCATATGTTGATGCCAATAGAAGATAAGGGAGTGAAGGAAGAAGCTAACTCAAGTATAATACTCATGAGTGGTAAGGAACCTTTGAAGGAGGAATAAAATCCCCAGTATTTTAATATGAGGATAGGAGAGATCAATATATCTCTTAAAATGAATTTTACATATACTCATTCTTCTGAGGAAGTGATGCATAAGACATCCCAAGAAGAGGCCAAAGAACCAAAGATTTTTTAAACTAAAAGTTTGTGTGTGGTAGATGGTGCAACAAAAATATGGTCATTAGAGGTTGTCAAAGAGAAGGAGAATGGACAGATGCCAACCTATGTTCAAGGAGAAAGGAAGGAAGAAGAGGCCTATGTAGTTGTGATCCAGAAAAATGTCCCAGAGGAGCATTTAGATTCAACACTCATTCAATGGGACAAATAATTAGAGATGTTGGAAGAATGGTTAAACCATCCAAAAGTAGAAAAATATTACAAGAGGGATGCAGTCATGAAGGATAGAAAAGGGGACCTTCAGGAAAGAAAATATCCTAGGAATCTACAACCAAGTGAACCGATGGGTAGCAACAGTAGGAACCTACAACCAAGTGATTATCAGGAGAGTGAGAGAGAGTTGGAGAGAAAGAACCTATAAAAGGATGAGATGGACAAGGATATTATGGATTTGAGAGGGTTGATAGAAAGATCATCCAAGGAGACCAAAAAATAATGCAGTGGTAAATTAGGTGAAGCCCTACAATGTGTGATTTGCAAACCAGGAGAAAATCCTGCAACAACAGGAGAAATTCAACACTCATTCAATGGGACAAATAATTAGAGATGTTGGAAGAATGGTTAAACCATCCAAAAGTAGAAAAATATTACAAGAGGGATGCAGTCATGAAGGATAGAAAAGGGGACCTTCAGGAAAGAAAATATCCTAGGAATCTACAAACTATGAACTGGAAGGAAAGAACAAGAGGAACCTACAACCAAGGATTACCGGAGAGTGGAGAGAGAGTTGAGAGGAAAGAACCTATAAAAAGGATGAGATGACAGTGATAGCCATGGATTTGAGAGGGTTGATAGAAAGATCATCCAAGGAGACCAAAAAATAATGCAGTGGTAAATTAGGTGAAGCCCTACAATGTGTGATTTGGTAAAACTAGAGAAAATCCCCGAACAACAGAGAACAAGAACAACAAGGGAAAGTAAGTAAGGAGACAACTCCAATTAAAGGTTTCGGAACCAGGAGGACTCCAACTATAGCAATAAAAGGGCCATGAGCAGGAGATCAAGATTTTCCCGACAAGGAGTAGTATGATGCAAGAGCATCATTATCAATATTGAAGAGGTCGAGTGAAGGACAAATCAACACCCCGCACGTGCATTTCAAATCAGTTTTAAATTCCAAAGGAGGGCAGGTCATCTTAATTTTTTTGAAAATCTTGTAATTAAATCCCTTCTAAATGTTTTGAGGATAGATCCATTGTAAACAATCATAGGGTATCATATTTTATTTAATTCCTAAAGGATTGTATAGATATGAAGCATCAACTCGTATCTGAATGTAATGGCCATTTATTGTAATAAGCCTTAGTAGATAGGTGTTTTAATTGTGATATGATAGAACTAAGGTAGTCGGTAGGAAGGCTTGAGAATCCACTCCATGTACAAGTATATGTATTTTGTTCCCAAATGAGGCTGTGGAACTTTGTTGATGAGGTTGTTGATCATTTTCTTAGATATTTGTTGAATATTAGTGTAGGAAGTTGTTGAAGAGAATAGTGGATGATTGTATGAATCCATGTATATATTTTCTTAATGAATATAACTGAGAGGGTTTTCTTCCAAATGTATGGTATTACTTATTTCTGAGTTTTATGGAGTGAATGTCATGATTTATTTGTCTTATATGATTGAGAATGCATTTCATGGTTAAATGTGTGAATCCTTAGATGTTTGATAAGTTTCAATTATTTCTCTTCTGGGAGATTTGGTGCAAGGAGTGCACAGTTCCCACAAGGAGTGTGTAGAAAGAGTCATCTTCAGACTCATTTGTTCAAGAGAAATTGTTTTATTCATGAAAGAACTGATGCAAAGAGTGCACATTTTCTCAGTGGAGAGAAAAGTTTGGAGAAGACCCATGCAATATTTTCACTTGGTCAAAACTTATCCAAGTGTCGAGGAGTGATTCTGTGAAGGGAAATAAGTACACGAGAGAAGACTTTGAATACCCTTAGAGTTTCGAGGGAAACAAGTTCTAAATTTTTTCACAAAGAGGACTTAGAAATATATTCTAAGTTTGAGGTCTCAAAGTGTTCAGAGGATCCCAAGGAATGCATTCGAGATTCGAAAATACCTCATGTGGTCAAGATAAGGAGAATTAGTGATCGATATCCCTCGAAAGGGAAAGAGATTTATAGTTTGGAGGTAAAATGGGTGAGATCCACTCAGAGAGAGTCGAGATTGTTAATGACTGTCAGATATGGAAGACTTGTCGGGGTGTTAACCATTGGAACTCCTTCGGACTTCACATATTTGGTGAAGTTCGTGTGTGAAGTTCCAAGGAGTCAAAACTCCCAAAGTTCAGAATTACAGAACCTAATATAGACTATTAATCAATGGGACACATGTCAACACATAGTTAACTCTGGAAGGGAAGCTATCTAGGAGGGAGGAGGCTTTGCGGTGTGAGGTTGTGAGCCTCCCAGAACTCCAAAGAACGGAGTAGATATTCATTTTCGGTTTGCAACAGACACGTGGTGGGAGATCTCATAGTCAAGGAAGAAGGCACTACGGGAGGAAGCGAGAACATAGGTGGGTGACATAAGAACTCTCGAAGGCTATATTCGATCAATGTCATCTATCGTGGGAGGCACGCGTCACTGAATACTGAACTAGGGAGGTATAGAAATATGGAATAAATTGGGGGTGGAAATTTTTGAGTGGAGGTTTCTCGGGGTCCCAAAGACTAGGAATCGTCCTAGATGTCGAACAGAGGAGGACACACGGTGCCAGATATGGAAGTTAGACGACTGAGCACTTTGGAGGAATTTGGGGTATAGTTCATTGTGCATAAAAAAATCCCAAAATTCAAAGTGAGTCTTGACCATCGATTAGCAAAGGGAAATGTGGAGGGAAAATATTAACTTTGCTAGTTTGACTCTTTGGAAGACAGAGTTCATTAGACACCTAAAAATCCCAAAGTCCAGAGTCTCGGAGTGGATCGTAGCCATCGGCTGATGGAAGAGAATGAGTCATTGATCTGTCTTGGGGAGTATTCGTCAATCCAACACTCCGATAGATTTTTCGTGTGTTTTTCGGAAAATTCTCGGAGCCCAAAGGCTCGGAGAAGATCTACACCATAGATCTATGGAGTGTTGTAAGCCGTCGGATTCTTAAGTGATCCAAAATTTAGTCACTCTCGAGGCATACAGTGTCAGAGATGGTCAAATCGCTGAATTTTGTGGAATCCGAAATCCCAATTTGGAGGAGGTAAGTTTTTTGAATTGCAGTGCTAGCCCACGGGCATGTGGATAACTCGACAGGTGGTTATAAACTCCCAAAAATTAGTTTTCCACACAGGGGAGAGAAATTTAGGCCTATGCTAGTTACTTTTTGAAGGCTTAATAGGGGCCGATGACTTTTTCTAGCTCCCAAAGTCAACCAATCCTAGACCGATAGGTCGCACATACCCCGAGAGTGGGTGGGGGTCTGCATCAAAAATAAAATAAAAWAAAACACTAGAAAAAGTTGTGCATAGTAATTACATGGACAAATATCATAAGACAACAACTCGCAGTAAAAATCGAAGTCGACGCAAATGCACGCAAAAAGTGAAACATGAACACAACCGGGTCTATAAAAGAAGGAAATAAAACAATTATTCAACACTTAGCAATTTTTTATCCCAGAGTGAGAAAAACAATATTTGTCCTAATTATCAGTTTACGAAAGAGAAAGCAAGTTTGAGACTTGGAGAAGAGGATGACTCCACCAAAGTTCGATGCACCAGGACAGTTTGTCCATATTAATCGGCAGGGCCAAAGGAAAAATGAGAGAATGCAACAACTAGAGAATGTGGTCGAGATGGAGGATGTTACCACCTTGGACCTATAATATACTATCCCAATGAAGGTTGAGGAAGATATTCCCATAATGTAGAAAGGAGAAATAGGGCATAGTTGTGGGACCCAGAATGGTGCTTTGAACCCTAACCCCAAGAAACCTGTGAAACCTAATGAAACAATGGGACCACGATAATCCTAGGAACAAGAGGAATTGTTGATTGAAGATATCACCAACCAACCAGAGTTCGGTAGAGAGGAAGAAGACATAGATGCAGCAAAGGCAGGCACATCTACTATGGGACAGAAAACAAAAACATCATAATCCATGGAGATTACCCTCCCTTTTCTCCTAGACACAGTCATCATTGTTGATGACATGCTTGTAAAGGTACCTAAGTTGAGGTACATTGACCACGACATGTGCGATGTGACCAAGTTTCCAGAGTTGTCCATGGATAATTACTTGATAAACACAACGGTAATTGGACCCCTTGGAAAACCTATACTCTAGCTCACACAGTGGATCACTGAGGTCTACAATTTGGGCATTATGAATCTGTTAGACATACCACATTTTGGGTGCGGTAAGAATGTCGGCCTATGTGTCAAACAGTTAGTCACACACATCCATGGAGTCATCTTATGGATGGAGAGACCTATGCATATTGAAGTGGCATTGATTTCCAAAATCACAGGATTGTCCATAGTCAACGCAAAGCTCAAAGAACACTTAGAGAACAAGGTGCACAAGAAAGAACTGATAGAATAAATTAAAGTGCAGTTTGACACTACTCAGGGAAATAAAGGCACTGTCATCAAAGACATTAATGAAAATGAGACAAGGTTCTCCAGCAAACTGATGGCATGTAAATTTTTGAGGAAATGTCGTAAAGAGGAAGCGCTAGTAGGCATTATTGAAGTGGCAGTGCAGTGCACTAAGGGAGTTATGTTTAGTTGGGTGTCGTACCTACTGAACCAATTTCTAATAGACTGTCATGAAGCGTAGGATAATGGAACCGAGTTCCATTATTTCTGGTTAATCATATTAATAGCATTGGCAGGGTGGTAGGAGCCCAAATTATCGATGTTCCTAGACAGAATGGGAAATAGTTACTCGGATAGATATATGTCCCTCTAGCTAGCCAAGGATAATAAGATGCAATAGGCCAATAATGCAGTGCCCGACATGTTGTTAGAATACATACATAAACAAAAGGTGAATGTGTTGTGCATACTAATGGAAGTAGCATAGGAGACATAGGAGATAGCCAAATTCAAGGCATCCCGACATCATGTATAGATCCAAGTCTCAAGGGATCCCAATAAGGCATGGTTGAAGATGCATTATTTCATCACCAAAGAAAAAGTTGATTGGATTATCAAAGATTGGCCTGCACAGTGGTAGTTACAATAGAAAAACTGGCCACAAGGATAGGCACGACGTAGTCCTCCAACCCCATGGGTACGATCGAAGATGGATCGTCATCCCAAATATGTAGCTCGACTGAAAATACCATAAAATCCACAACGTGAACCCAACCAAGTGGGAGCAGTGCAATACCAAAATGGTCGAGGAGAACACCCACCACAAAAAGGACAATAAGTCAGCCACAGACTAGAAAAAATCAAACGACACACGTTGTAGCAGAAAGATCTGTTGTGGGTGGGAATTCCTCCTACAGACTTAGCATTTAAGGGCTCTAATCATGCATGTGGAAAATGACCATTTCAAAGGATTCTACTATTTCCTATTCTCCCAACACAAAACCCTACATTCATTCAATACAAAGGGGTAAATGATATTTGGTAACTCCACCTTAAGTCTTTCATTTGATGTCAATCCCTTTGCTTTCACTCTCTTTTTTATGGCAAGCATCCTCCAAAAGCTGACCTGCATTTACACATGAATAAACAAAAAGTTGCAAACATGCATTTCATATAATAATTGTTGGGTTAGTTGTGACAATATCATAAAATAAATATTCAACTTGAACACATGGTATGGAGGGATGGGAAAAGTATTCCTTTTCCATTAATCTTAACAAGAGTAAACTTACAATATGTGATTGACACTACTCCTCGAAACTGGTCATGGGATCCTCTTCAACTGTCCTCCAACTGCTTTGCTTTATACTTATATTTGCATAAGGATGGCTAAAGGTTGGGACAAAGGGGAATGCTCAATTGGGTATAGTCTCTTTACTATTATTTTCCTCCTTTCAAATGGGACCCTTACCCCTTCTTTTATAGTCTAGAAGGAGCTAGGTATTTGGTCGAATGATCGGCCATGCATGGCTGAAAGGTTTAGTTAACTTCCCCAAAGTTGTGTGTTCCATCATCAAATTTCCTTTTTTTGTGATTTTGTAGGTACACGCGGGCTGTAGTGAGGTAGCTAGCATGTACACTCGTGCAATAGTGGAGTAGGGCGCGTGGACCTTTTAAAAAGGGTGTTTTTAAGAAGATTTGTTCAGTACTAGCTTGGCAAAGAAGGCATATGGGATGGCTTGATGTCAGGTAAGTATGTTTGGTGAAAATTAGGGTTATAACAGATGCCCCCTAATGTGTGAGGTCATAAGAGAATATGATGGCCGAAATACATTACCAATCTTTATCAACATACCAAACTAATGAGCCCATGGACCAGAATTCGGGAGGTGCCATTTGCAAAATAACAATTGTCTCATCGAGGCAGGCATACCAATGCTCAAAATGAAATAAAATCATGGCTACCAATCAAATACACTATAGATCCATGTCATATAACAATATAAAGTGTAGCTGTGAGCAATACACATCAGATATACATCCCAAAATAAAAAAGATATACATTTATAGTATCCATCTTCTAGAAGTTGATAAGGCCTGATGGCTGGAGATGAGGTCTTCAGAGATTGAGCTTCAACTTCAAAATCTTCAAAACTTGGGTAGGAGTGTAATATGAGTGTACGAATTCACTACCCAGAGGTCTTTGATGGCTCGTCAGTCATGGACTAGAGGATATTGATGATTAGGTTGAGGGATTCATGTATTTTGAACAAAAGACTCGATTGGACCTTCAGGATGGTCAGGCATGAGGGAAAGAGACAAAATGCAGATGGGTCGACTCAGGCTTGGTAAAAATTTCCCTTGGACAATAGCACGACAAGTGATGAGACTTAGGCACCATGATATTTTGACATAAGTTCATGATGCAGGAGGCACCGCAAACTCTCTATATGTTTGGAAGAATAACCAAATGGAGGAGGGCACAACTCTATGTAGAGAAAAAATCTTTCTAAGGTCATATTAAATCCCAGGGCTTGATGAACAAACGAAAGGATGTGCTTTGTCCAAGGGAGACTCATTGTGCTTCCAATAAAAAGAAAATACTTTTCCCTTCCTCTTTTTGGGGTATATTTGATTTTTTTTTCTTTTTCAATAATGTTGGAAAGCTTGAAAAAGAATAAAAGAATGCTACATTACAAAGGAGGATCGAGTGTCACAAACATACTAGGTCCAAGAACATGGAACATAGGGATACTTAGGGAAAAGGTACATATGCAAGAAAAGGACACTCGAGAAAAATCCTCCAGGGGCCAAAGGTGTCAAGACATAGAGGCAAAGTGCTACAGGGCTTGTGTATAAGGCATGCTTCAGATGGTTCAGATGAGAGCAACATGGAGCCGACATTTAGACCAAAGACGTAGGTATGCAAACATGGTTAACCAAGCACACAATGGTAACATCATTCGATGTAATTTCAACAAGCCCAGAGAAGGTAAGCTCGGGGGTTTTTAATATTTAGAGAGTTTGAAAAACGTAAAAGGAGAGTCCACTGGGGTACCTTTTTCGAAGATAGTCTAGTTGTTTCAAAAAAGGGGTAAACTAGCACTGACCAGACATCTATTCAAAACCATTTTAACGAGTGTGATAGAGACAAGATTACTCGGTGAATTTTTCATTTTTAAGGAGTCTGAAAAAAGCTTAACTATGGAGTCCGTCAGGAATGTTCTTCTGGACCATTTTAACGAGTGTGAAAGAATAAGGTCACTTGACGATCTTTTCAATTTAGGGAGTCTAAAAAGAGCTTAACTATGGACTCCGTGGGGGTTCCTTTTTCATAAATTTAGTCCCTTAGGCCCAAAAAAGGGTTAAAATTATACCCGAGAGTACTCTTCTAGAGAACCAAGACTCCTAGAGTATACCTTTGTTTGTACAGTTGAACATCCAGACCGAAAAAGGGGTAAACTACCGTCATATAGACGTGCCTTCAAATTTCAGTTTAACGAGCGTGAAAGACAACAAGATCACTTGACAATATTTTCATGTTTAGAGGGTTTGAAAAGAGCTTAAAAGAAGACCCGTTATGTTTTGGGAGTCTCGAGGGTGAGTTCAAGAGTGATAAGGAATCATGCAGATGAGGCTCAAACTTGTAATCAGAAAAACTAATAAGGAATCTCGAGCTGATAGTCATAAGTGACAGCATGGACACCAAAATGAAACCAGGATCTACCTAGGGAATCCATGTTAAGGTAGGCTCTACCACTAAATTACAACACTCCTAAAACAACAGTGATGGTTTCGTGTCGCAATTCGGTGGGATTGATCCTATGGAAAGGTGGAAAAGACAACAAGATCCAGGAAGTAGAGGTGGAATCCTAACTTAAATGCAACGAGTTGAAAAATTGACTTTTTACCAAAGGACCTTCAAAACGACCCAAATCTCCAAAAGGTTTCCAAATGCCCAAAGTAACACTTTTCGTGACAACCCAAAGAAAGCTCCTG
>SNQJ01S0053678.1:20675-45205 GCA_010110895.2 Picea sitchensis
TGTTTGTTGCATCATCTCAATAGTTATTGGTGAATTGATATTTTTACATTGCTATATTGACAAAACGTTGATCTCATCAATATCTGTTGTTTCATTGCTTATATATAATTGTCAGATAATCACATGAAGTACTAACCCTTTGAGTTATATCCTGCATATATATTGTATTGTTGTTGTCTTGTTCCAGGCGGGTGTTTTCATGTGGGCATACACTTCATTTATTGGCTGATTAGCCGGACTTTCTGACCTTGGTGGTAACCTGTGAGGAGGAGCTTTTCCCTTGACTTTTATACTTTAACCTCTTCAAAACCCTAGGTTACCTGCGACGTCTCCCCTGGGTTAACCTCCCTAAATATAAAGAACCTCCCCATTGAGGTGACATTGGGTGGGGAAGGTTCTTGTTTCTCCAGTTTGACCTTTATCCTTTAGTCTTTTTGACCTAGCTACAAACTATGCGATAATAGTTACCTCGGTCACATGTAGATATTCAATATGCTCAAGTGTGATTAAAATGAGAGAGCCTTGCCTCTTATTTATACTTTCATGTAGATTCCTCAAGGGGTTACCTTTTAACCATATTAACCCACTTTCCTTATTTTAGGATTAACCCACTTCTAACCACTTGTCAACTTAGTAATTTCTCCATCAACTTTGTTATTTAAATAATTTATTTTGTATTCACTTTGACTTATAGTACACTCATCATTCACTTTAGTATTTACATTCTAAAATCTCTTAAACCACTTTGACTACTTTGACCTTTTGGGGCTTCTAGATGACTCATGAGGGTTCTCCAACTTCACATGGCCATAACTCTCTAACGGTGAGGAGTTATGTGACGTTCCACATACCAATGGAAATGGCATGTCATGTACTATCCATCTAGAATAGTCTTGCCTTCAAATATAGTAAAACTCGTACCATTATACATGAAACAACCTTGGGTCCATTACCAAAAACTTTGTGCTACCAGAATTTGCTATTGTACTTTCTCCAAGGGTTGAAATCAATCACTAAGTTTTGACATCAATCTACAATTGATCCAGAATTGGATACAGGAGCTTGATGGGGCTCAAAAAGGCCTAAAAATAAAAGTTCTCATAATGTATTCAAAATGGGCGTGTATGTAGGCCTCATCAATATGAACCCAACACAACTTGAATGAGCTCAAACGAACATCGTATGGTCATGATATGGCGATCTGTTCATTTTGCCAAACAGGAAAAAAAAAAGATGATTGTACAATCCATACAATGCCACATGCCAACTGACTGTACAGGTCATATGGTCGTATAGTTGATGTGGCAGGAACAATTGGTGTTGATGTGGTAGCGTCTGGAGGTGACATGTGGCAACTGACCATACAGTGACTAGGCATACAGACTGACACATGGCACGGTGATTGGGCATACGAACTCCTGACATGGATAGACAGGTGGGAAAATAAGGGAGTGACACATGTCACCACTGCAAGGGTGACACATGGCTCGTTCGTACAATGATTACGTGGCATGTGACGTGGCAGAGGCAGATAGCTGGACCAGTCAATGGTTGACACGTGGCATTGTTTTCGACGAATGGTGAGGTGCCACGTGGCCCAGACATGGGCTACTACATGGCACCCATTGGTTGGATGATATTGTTGCAAAATTTATTTGACTCCCGGGGAGTTGAACGCATGACCTCCGACCACGCTAAGGGTTTTGCAAGGTCGGGCTAGCCAACCCACCCGCATATGTTACTTGATATACAAGGGGCAAACATTATATTTAAAGTTGAATATTTGTAGTTCCGGATGGAGTTAGGGTTGGGGCCTATCCCCAACCCTCAGCGTAAACACTTACCACGGGACCTGCAATGTAACCAATACCCTTTTTGTGTGGCATGAGTGTATTAAATCGACCGTTGGCTCCCGATTCCTTTACTTGCATGGGAGTTATAAACATATGCCCCAGGCTTCGTTGTTTGGTACGTTTTATATGGGTTTGTACCCGGTCGGTCGAGCTAGCCTGCCAACCAAGGTGGTAAACCGTGGGCTTGTTCATCAGGGGCTTATAGCTAATGGTGCATGGCTAAAAGCCTGTGGTTCCAGGCCTTCCACATATGACCGAAATTTGTTTGTTAAGGACAACCAACGCGCAAGGGTTAGCCCATAGACACCTGGAGCAGGAAAATACGACCAACAGTTAGTAAATAGGGGGTTGCGCCCCAATATATTTGCAGAAGTGGTTTTTAAACCTTATAATATGATCTTTTATGGATTTAAGGCTTGTTTTTGGAGATTTTGGTCATTATTGGGGAATATTTGGCCCTTTATGAGGCCAGATCTTGAGGGGAAGTTGGGAGCCAGTTACCAAATTCAGATCTATATAAACCAGGGCTTCTTGAGGCCACGGGAGGACATTCAGAGTAGGTTTATGTCGAATATTTTCCAAGCCAAAGCCATTTTTATGCAGGGAAGCTATTGAGGAGCGCACCTTTGTGGGCCATTTCTGGGAGCTCCGGTCATCTAATTTCAGTGTCGTTTCTTTTATTGGGTTCTAGATATTTGGTAGAACAAGACCATATCAGTTTTGTAACCTTTTTGCACTGTTGTGATGACATTTTAAAGCTTTGAACAGAAATAAGAAAGCCTCACCCATTGAGACAAAGGCCTAGAGACGTAGGCGAGATTGTCGAACTTCGTTATCACTTTGGTGTTCTATGGTTTATTGTTATTATTGTTTTATTTCAGATCGGTATATGTGCATACAGTTGTGATGTTTCTTCTATAATTCTTCCTCTTTCATTCAGCTTCCTAAATGGTTAATAAACACATGCATAATAACTCAACCATTGTCATTTAAAAGATCTTTTCGGATCAAGTGGTATCAGAGCTAGTTGATGTTTGGATTTGAGTTTTGCATGTTAACCAGGGAAAAGATACATCATGGTAAAGGAGAGAGTGTTGAAGAGAATCCATTGATTGGATTGAGAAATAAAACTTCTCAAAGCGAGAATATGGCTTCGAAAGAGGGACTTTCTCGGGATGAGAAAGAGTTTCGAAAAACTTTTTTTGCCATGTCAGAGATGATGAAGGTTTTGTATGAAGATTACTTGCAATGTAAGAGACCAAATTTGAGTGAATCTTCAAATGGAAACAATGAAGAAGGAGAGGATCCTCCTCAAATTCCTCCTTCACCTCCATATTCACCTTCTTCTTCAATTTCAAGTTCTAAAAGCACCGCAAAGAAACATGTACATAAACATAAGAATGAAATGCCTTTATTAAAACTTGATGTGAAATTCAAATTACCTATATATGATGGTGAAGTTAATGCAAAGAAACTTGAAAATTGGATCAGACAGATGGAGGTTTATTACAGTGTGCAACATATCAAGAATGAAGCCACTCAAATCAAATTGGCATCATTGAGAATTGCAGGCACAACACTCATCTGGTGGCAAAGCAAGTTGCAAAATGGCACGCAACAATTGGGTAATGTATTTCCATTATGGAAACGTTTTATTTATGCACTTAGAAAGCAATTCTATCCTTTGAGTTATAAAGAGAAATCATTAATTGAATGACAATCTTTAAAAGTAAGAAAAGGACAAACAATGAAAGAATACACAAATGGCTTTCGTAAAATGGGATTGATGTTAGATATTCGTTTACATACCCAAGAAACTCTTATGAAGTATATAGGAGGTTTACCTGCACATATTTGAAACATTGTATTCATGTTTGGACCAACTAATCTTGATGAGGTTTCTATTCAAGAAACATACATTGAAGCAGGGAAAACATGTGTTGGTGTATCAGGGGAATCGTCTTCAAGGAAAGAGGACGAAAGGAAGTGGCATGGAAAGAAAGAAAATGCAATGATGAGAAAGGAACAGAAGCCCTCATATGTAGACCCCCCTTCTCTCCTAAGGGTTGTGTGACCTCCCGGTCTAGGATCGATCAAGAAATTGATTCTGATTGACTCTTCGAGCCTCTGCTAGACCCAAAACCCACTTACACATGTCCTTTCTCTAAAAGCGTAGGTTGTATGAAACCCACGAACCTTCTCCTGAGCGTTGTTCCAATCTCTACGCCAAACGGGCGCTAGCTCTTCTCTACTTAGCCCTTTCTCCCTTGTGACCACTGGCAGTGACCACACGCTTGAGTGAAAAGTGAGTCACAATTTCGTGTCTCGTGACTCTGGGAGTGTCGCTACCTCTGTTCCCCCGATAGTCGAAATCAAGATGACCCAAGATCTACAGTCCAGTTGTAGCCTTGACCAATGGCTACGATCAAGTCGACATTTCATGTTTCATGACTTTGGAGTCTGCTTGCCTCCGTTCTCCCGATAGCTGAAATCGTGATGACCCGATATCTACGGTCTAGCTATCCCCTTGACCGACGGAAGCGATCAAGTCAACATTTCACGTTTCACAAATTTGGAGTCTCCTTGCCTCCGTTCTCCCGATAGTCGAAATCGCGGTGACCCAAGATCTACGGTCCAACTATCCCCTTAACCGACGACTGCGATCAAGTCGACGTTTCATGTTTCGCGACCTTGGAGTCTCCTTGCCTTCGTTCTCCCGATAGTTGAAACCCCAATGTTTTGGGTCTGATGGTCTAGATCCTCCCTCGATCCGACAGTCACGATGTTTTTGGGACTTTGTATTTAGTGAAGTCAAGAGGCCTATCCCCTCAGGTCTTCCGTTCCCCGAAATGTCGATGATTTCTCTCTGGATAACCAACGATCCAGATCTCTCTTGGGTCCAACGGATTAGATCAAGTTGCGATTTCACGCCTCGTGAGTTCTTACGACTTGACCTTTGACGTATTCCAAGCGCGAGTCAACGAAATGTTGATTGTTCACCACACGTCCTTCCTAATGGATGGTTATGATTCTCTAGTGTTCAGATCAAATGACTGAGATCTCTCCTCTTTTGTGATTACACTTTTTTCAGACTTAGAGGGTTTTCTTGGTGTTCAAAGGTTTCAAACCTTTGCTCCTTTGAAAAGTTCGATTCTTGGACCTCCTTAACACTTATGAAAAAGTGTTACCCCTCCTGAGCTTGGTATTTTAAAGACTTCGACTTCACGTGCACTCCTTATGTTTCAGGGATTCGATAGCTTAGATCCTTGGGATTTCTTGAAGATAAATTCCTCTTGCCCTCTTGGCGTTCTCCTTTCTGGTTCTTCGACTTCTTGCAAAGTCCCTTCGACACTTAGTCTAATCTCGTATCTTTGCACTCCTTGCCCCAAATCTTCACGCAAGGTTCAGATTCTTGTGGACGACTGTACACACCTTGCACCAGTCTCTTTGCACTCCTTGCAAAGGGAAAGTTTTGTGTTATCTCTTATGAGCTTCGAAACTGAGATAGATCCCGTCAACGCACTCCTTGCGTTTTTGTGTGCACACCTTGCACTACTTCAACAGAAGAGAAACAATTGAAACTTCTCCTCACATTCACAGTCTCATCTACTCATATGAGATCCATTTATTCACTTACGAAAACAAAAATAAAGATAATCCTAAACAATGTTCACACCATACATTGGATCAATTTTCCTCTATTCTATTCATAAGTGAAAATTATTACAACTGTGATTAAAACCAAAAACTGAAAACTCGGAAAATCTCCTCCTGACTTGCTGCTCTACAACTATGCATCTAACTTCCTAATTGACTAGCCTCATTCGGGCATACAAAACCTCTATTTATCAGAGGCTCTTAGGGATTCCCCTGGCTACTTGTCTACTCTACAACTTATCCTAACGACTATCTTGGATCAGTCGCATTCCAGAGCCGGATTGGAATCTCCTACTTCACTCGTAATCATTCAAGCGTTTCTTCACGATTTTCCCGTTGAGTTCAAGCATGCCTCAAAAGATTAATTATGGATCTGAGTTAAGGCGATCTCCAAAATATATGTTGTAACAACCAACGTTCATATCTCATACATATTCCTTGACATTGATAGGTTTTCTCCATGTGTTTGACATCGATCCTCTTGCATCATACTCCCCTTGACAAAAATTCATGGACTCTTGTCCATGAGCTCCTGCACTGACTTTCCATGCTTCTGGATAGCATCTTCATTTTCCCAACTGGCATCTTCTATTGGGTGCCCCTTCCACTTGACCAGATACTCAAAACAGGTCTTCCTCCTAGTCTTCTTGCCAATCCTCTGATCAACAATCTTCTCCATCTGTGGTCTTTCTGCTATGGGCATTATATTTTCCCACTGAATCTTTTCTTGATCTGTTGATCTTTCTGTGTCATCTTTCCTGTAAGGATACAGGTCTGAGACATTGAATATGGGCGATATTCCCACATCATCTAGCAGCTCAATCTCATAGGTGTTTTCATCAAACTTCCTCAAGATCTTACAAGGTCCTATCTTCTTCATCTTCAACTTGTTATATGTTCCCCTAGGGAACCTTTCTTTCCTGAGATGTGCCAGAACATGATCTCCTACTTCAAATTGAAGTTCTCTACGATGTTGATCCACTCTGCGCTTGTACTCCTGGTTAGAACTCTGCAACTGTCCTCTGATCTGGCTATGGAGCTTATGCATTTATGTAGCAAAACATTTTTCTCCAATGCTCATGATCTCATTATGTTCCAAGTATCTCAACTCATATACTCCCCTGGCTTGCATTCCATACAATATTTGGAATGGGATTTTTCTAGTGCTCCTGTTTGGTGAGTCATTGTATGCAAATTCTACTTTTGATAGAATTTGATCCCACTGATTATGGTGTTCAGTGACCAGACTCCTCAATAAGTTTCTCAAACTTATGTTTACCACCTCAGTCCGTCGATCTGTTTAAGGATGATAAGCTAAGACGAAGAACAAATCTATCCCCAACTTCTTCCATAGTGTTTTCCAAAAGTGACCAACAAATTTTTTGTTTCTGTCTGAGACAATGCTCCTGGGTAGGCCATGAAGCCTTACAACTTCCTTGAAAAACAAATTTGCAACATGCATTGCATCACTGGTCTTTTGGCACAGGATAAAATGTGCCATCTTTGAAAATCTATCCACCACCACAAATATGGAATCAAATCCTCTTTGTGTTCTTGGAAATCCCAACACAAAATCCATGTTTATTGCATCCCAAGGCCTCTCTGGTATTGGAAATGGTTGATACAATCTAGTGTTCTATCTCTTTCCTTTTTCATGTTGGCAGATTCTACATATGTTCGCAAAATTTATCTTTTTTGTTCTCATACCTGGCCAATAGTATGAACTGCTCAACTGTGAAAACATTTTATCATGGCCGAAATTTCTAGCCAATCCTCCACTATGATTTTCTTTCAAAAGGTTTCCCCTCATTGAGTATTTTGGTATGCACAATCGATTCCCTTTGAACAACAATCCCTCTTGAATCATGTACTATGTCCACTGACTTCTATCTCTCATCATAGGGTTTGTACATGCTTCATATTCTTCCTTGAAGTCCGTATCATCACAATACATGTCCTTGAGGTGTTCAAACCCCAAGGTCTTCACCTGGAATTCCTGTAGAATCAAACATCTCATGCTTAATGCATCAACAACTTTGGTAGCATTCCCAACAATATGTTTTATGAAAAAAGTAAAAATTTTCATAAACTCAACCCGTTTTGCATGCCTCTGATTCAATTTTTCATGTCTGGTTATGAATTGTAAAGCATGGTTATCACTATACAAGATAAATTCCTGTGGGACAAGATAATGTCTCCATTTCTTCAAGGCTTGAATTATGGCATAAAACTCCTTGTCATATGTGGAGTTCTTCCTCTTGGTCTCGTTCAGATTCTCACTGAAATAGGCAACATGTATGTTATCCTGACTCAAAACTGCTCCTATCACAACTCCACTTGCATCACATCTCACTTGAAATGTCTTTTCAAAATTTGGCAAGACCAAAATTGGTCGTTCTGTTATTTTCTCCTTTAGTATATTGAAGCTCCTCTCGGCCTCCTCTGTCCATTTAAAAGACTTGTGCTACTTCTTCACTGTATTCATCATTGGCGCACAAATTCCACTGAAGTCTTTGATGAACTTCCTATAGAAACTTTATAATCCATGAAAGCTCCTTACCTCAAACATGCTCCTTGGAGACGACCATTCTTTGATCGCTTTCATCTTCTCTGGATCCATCTTCAGTTCATTTGAAGAGATCACAAAACCCAAGTAAATGAGTTTTGTCTTCATAAAAGAGGACTTTTTCATATTTATCAACAACTTATCCTGGTGTAGCCTCCTCATCACTAATGTCAGGTGCCTCAAATGCTCTTCTTTAGTCCTGCTAAATATCAGTATATCATCCAAATACACAACCACAAACTTTCCAATGAAATCTTTCAGTATTTCATTCATTAGCCTCATAAAAGTACTCTCGTCATTGGTTAAGACAAATGGCATAACAAGCCACTCATACAAACCTTTGTTTGTCTTAAAGGTTGTTTTCCACTCATCACCTTCTCTTATCCTAATCTGGTGATATCCACTTTTCAAATCTACTTTAGAAAAGAAATTTTCTCCACTTAAACAGTCCATTAAATCATCCATTCTTGGAAAAGGAAATCTATACCTGATGGTGATCTTGTTAATGGCTCTTGAGTCTGTACACATTCTCCATCCTCCATCTTTCTTTGGACTCAACACAGTTGGTACTACGCATGGGCTCAAGCTTTCCCTGGTCAGTTCCTTGTCTAACAATTCATGGACTTGGGTCTTCACTTCCTCGTTCTCTCGAGGTGTCAATCTATATGCTGCTTTGTTTGGCAGACTTACTCCTGGTATCAAGTCAATATGATGGTTGATATTTATGATGGGTGGAAATGAATTAGGCAGCTCATCCACCACTATGTCAACAAAATTTTCCAGCAATTCCTGAACTTCTTCAGGTAAATCATCCATTGATTTACTTGTAAGGATAACTTTGGGTTTCCTCACCACAGTGAACTACATCTCCTGTTCTTCCTTGACTTCTTTCAGGAGTTCCTTCCCACTCATGAGAAGTATGCTTGTGCTGGATTCCTCTTTCACTTTCTTCTCCTCTATTGGTAGCAACATGTGTGTTCTACCATTCTTCTCCAAGGTGTATGTATTCTTCCTCTCATCATGAATGACATTTCTGTCAAACTGCCATGGTCTTCCCAAAAACATATGGCATACATCCATGGGAATTACATCACATAGGATTTTATCTCTATACCCTCCTATCTTAAAATCAACCAAGCATTTTTTAGTAACCATTACCTGGTGTCCTTTTTGCAACCATGAGACTTTGTATGGATTTGGGTGTGCAGTTGTCTCCAGCTCCAATTTCTCCACCATCTCTATGGATAATAAGTTATCAGTTCTCCCACTATCGACGATCACTTTGCATACTCTGTATTTAGTCTTACAAGTTGTTTTGAAGAGACTGTTCCTCTCCACCGGCTTTTCAAATTTTGCCTCTAGTTTCAAGAGAACCTTCCTCAACATTAGGGATCTTCCATCCTCTGCTCCTTCTGCTTCAACATCTCTTCATTCTGCTTCTAAAATGTGAGCTTCATCTCCTCCTTCTTTCTTTCTCTCGGGACAGTCCCAAGACATGTGTCATGTCTTTCCACAGGCATAACATCTTACTTCTCCTCCTCCTCTTCTTCCTCTTCCTCTGTAAGAATTTCTTCCACCACCCTGTCTTTCTCGGGAACTTCCTCCTCTTTCTGAGTGACTGTGTGGTTTCTCAGTCTCATCCTTAGACTTATATGTCTTGTCATGGGTAACTCCCTTACCTCTTTTTGGGGCTAGGATTTTACCTCTTCCTCGTTGGATTTGTTTTCTGGCCAACTTTTCCTCTTCCTTCAGTGAAAACTAATCAACATCCTCCACTGTTCTTACTGACATCATTCTGAGCTCATCCTGGATTTCATATCTTAGGCCATTTATATATCTGGAAAAAATTTCCTCATCTCTCTCCCTTTTTCCAGTTCAGATGTTCAGCCTATAGAACTCCTTTGTATACTCCTTGACTATCATCCCTTTCTGTCTCAAGTTCTACATCTTCCTGAACAGATTGATTTGATAGTCTTTTGGAATGAACTTAGCCTTCAATTTGGATACCATTCTGTCCCAACTCTTTATCTTCTGCTTGCCTTTGCTTCTCCTCTCAGCCTGTAGTTCATCCCACCACGGTGTTGCATGTCCTTTGAGTCTAGTGACAGCATGTTTCACCTTTCTCTCTTTATCGAAATATTCATAATCGAAATGCTTGTCCATGGATCTTATCCAATCCAACATCTCCTCAACATCCAAATTTCCTTCATACATTGGGACTTCTCTCTTGGATCTACCTCCCAATCTAGCAATTTCTCTCACCAAGAATTCTTCGGCAACCTCCTCTCCTGCAACTCCTTCGACGACATTCTCGCCAACAACTTCTTCTCTCTCTGCATCACTGATGTCTCTAGTATCAGGTGCTCTCCTTTGTGTTGCCTCCATCACTTCTACTCTTGCACGAAGTTATCACATCTCCCTTTCTGCATCCCAATTGGAAAAAGGTTATTCTCCTCATCTCCTCAGCGACATTGTGTCGACTTTCTATCACACACAGAGTAAAACTCTGAGTTATCTTGTCTCGTCTCCTTTGCCTATTGTATGCAAGAAAACTTCAGCCTTTGATACCACATGATGGTATCAGACTATATCCTTCTCTTATTCCCATTGTCTATAGATAGAAACTTTATCTGATACCACTTGATGCAGACCCCCCTTATCTCTTAAGGTCCACGTGACCTCCTGGTCTAAGATCGATCAAGAAACTAAGTCTGATTGACTCTTCAGGCCTCTGCCAGACCCAAAACCCACTTACACATGTCCTTTCTCTAAAGGCATAGGTCGTATGAGACCCACGGACCTTCTCCTAAGCATTGTTCCAAACTCTACGCCAAATGAGCGCTAGCTCTTCTCTGCTAATCCCTTTCTCCCTTGTGACCACTGGAAATGACCACATGCTTGAATAAAAAGCATGTCCTGATTTCACATCTCGTGACTCTGGGAGTGTCACTACCCCTGTTCTCTCGAAAATCGAAATCACGATGGCCTGAGATCTACGGTCCAGCTATCCCCTTGACCGATGGCTGCGATCAAGTCGATATTTTGTGTTTCGCGACTTTGGAGTCTCCTTACCTCCATTCTCCCGATAGCCAAAATCACAATGACCTGACATCTACGGTCCAACTATCCCCTTGATCGATGGCTGTGATCAAGTCGGATTTCACGTTTCACGACTTTGGAGTCTCCTTGCCTCCGTTCTCCTGATAGCCGAAATCACGGTGACCCAAGATATACGGTCTATTTATCCCGTTGACTGACGACTGTGATCAATTCGGTGTTTCACGTTTCGCGACTTTGGATTCTCCTTGCCTCCATTCTCCCGATAGCCGAAACCCCAATGTTTCATGACTTTGGATTCTCCTTGCCTCCATTCTCCCAATAGCTGAAACCCCAATGTTTCGGATCTGACGGTCTAGATCCTCCCTCGATCTGATGGTCACAATGTTTTTAGGACTTCGTATTTCGCAAAGTTGAGAGGCCTATCACCTCAGGTCTTTCATTCCCTGAAATGTCGATGATTTCGCTCTGGATAACCAATGGTCCAGATCTCTCTTGGGTCCAACAACTCATATCAAGTCGTTATTTCACGCGAGAAAAGCGCTGATCATTCACCAAGCGTCCTTCCCGATGGACAGTTCTGATTCTCTAGCATTCACATCAAACGACTGAGATCTCTCGTTCTTTGTGATTACACTTTCTTCAGACTTAAAGGTTTTTTTGGTGTTCAAAGGTTTCAAACCTTTTCTCCTTCGACAGGTTCGATTCTTGGACCTCCTTAACACTTATGAAAAAGTGTTTCCCCTCCTGAGCTTGGTCTTTTGAAGACTTCAACTTTCTATGCACTCCTTGCATTTCAGGGATTCAATAACTCAGATCCTTGGGATTTATCGAAAAGAAATTCCTCTCGACCTCGTGGCATTCTCCTTTCTGGTTCTTCGACTTCTTGCAAAGTCCCTTAGACACTTAGTCGAATCTCGGATTTATGCACTCCTTGCCCCAGATCTTCACGCAAGGTTCAGATTCTTGCAGATGACTGTGCACACCTTGCACTAGTCTCTTTGCACTCCTTGCAAAGGGATTTTTTTGTGTTATCTCTTCTGAGATTCAGAACTGAGATAGATCCCATCAATGCACTCCTTGTGTGTCTATGTGCACACTTTGCACTACTTCAATAGAAGAGAAACAATTGAAACTTCTCGTCACATTCACAGTCTCATCTACTCATATGAGATCCATTCATTCACCTATGAAAACACAAATACAGAGAATCATAAACAATGTTCACACCATACATTGGATAAATTTTCCTTTGTTCTATTCATAAGCAAAAATGATTACAACTGTGATTAAAACCAAAAACTGAAAACTCAGAAAATCTCCTACTAACTTGCTTCTCTACAACTATGCATCTAACTTCCTAATTGACTAGCCTCATTCGGGCATACAAAACCTCTATTTATCAGAGGCTCTTAGGGCTTCCCCTGGCTACTTGTCTACTCTACAACTTATCCTAACGACTATCTTGGATCAGTCGCATTCCAGAGTCGGATTGGAATCTCCTACTTCACTCGTAATCATTCAAGCGTTCCTTCGCGATTTTTCCGTTGAGTTCAAGCATGCCTCAAAAGATTAATTACGGATCTGAGTTAAGGTGATCTCCAAAATATATACAACTTAGGGCTTCCCCTAGATACTTGTCTCCTATACAACTTAGCCTAATGACTATCTTGAATCAGTCGCATTCTAGAGCCGGAGTGGAATCTCCAACTTCGCTCGTAATTGTTCAAGCGCACCTTCACGATTTTCCCGTTGAGTTCAAGCGTGCCTCAAAAGATTAATTCTGGCGTTGAGTTAAGGCGATCTCCAAAATATCTATTGTAACAGCCAGCGTTCAACTCTCGTATATATTCCTTGACAGTTATAGGTTTTCTCCATGTGGTTGATAGCGATGCTCCTGCATCACCCTCTTGCAAGCATTGCAAGAAAGAAGGGCATGATGAGGACCGTTGTTGGCAATTGCATCTCGAGAAGAGACCAAAGTGGTTGAAGGAAAAGAAAGGGAGGCAAACAGTCACATCAACAACACGACCAACATACTTGGGATCGGATTCAGGTGATGAATCTAAAGTCTCATTGGTTGGTTTGATAGGTAAAATTGGTGATAGATTTGATGCCAGAAGTAACTTGTTCCACATAAGGATTATCATGCGACATACTAAGGTTGACACATTGATATATAGTGGATCTCAATCTAACTCAATTTCATAGGAATTGGTTAAGCAATTGGGGTTAAAAACACAGATGCATCATAATCCCTACACACTTAAATGGATAAGCAACAATCATCAAATGCGCATAACCAAGCAGTGCACATTAAAATTTGCAATTTAATCTAAGTTTGTGGATGAGGTAACATGTGATGCGGTGCCACTATGAGAATGTGGAATGGTCTTAGGCAGTCCTTACTTATATGATCGTAAAGCAATATTCTGCAGGGAAAAGAATCAATATCATTTAACCAAAGCAGGTCAAGAATATGTGGTTCATGCTCATCATGTAAAGGCAAATAAAACTCTTCAAAAAATGGAACAATTAAAGAAGGTAGCTCAAGAAAGAAACACACCTATAAATTTTTCAAATCAAGTAATCGATCTTAATCAAGAACAAGAGATGATTGTAGAATGGAAAATCAATCACAGTTTGCTTCAAGACAAGCTAATGTCGTGAAAGTATTATAAACATATCAGCTCATTTGCAGTCATATTTTTTATGTTATCATTAGTAATGTTGTCTACATGGATGATAGTGGATTCAGTAAGATGTGACAGGGTACAAATGGCTAACAATATGCTGGCAGTTATCATGATTGTGTTAAAGTTGATATTGATGAGACAGGTGCACCTTAGTCCTGCAGAGGCTGAATACGATGCCATCTAGTCTACCTCTCCTTCTATGGATGACCAACATATGTTGGCGTCTACTACTTACTCGTTACCATCCTGGTTAGATTCCCTATCCTCTAGTTTTGATTACATATTACATATTTTTCCATTAGATGAATCTATTATGGAAATGCTTAGTATCGGGGAGGTACCTTGGGATGACAACCACCATCGTTCGTCCTCTCTTCCCAGTTTGGATGACATAGAGAAAGATATTACATCTATCTTTCCTAGCGATATCGTCGACTCCCCCCAATATCCTATACTCACTTAGGATACCATCTCGGAGGGGAATATGGGAAACATATCTCCAAAGGTTACTGTCGACATATCCATTAAAGAAGGTATTGTGGAAAACGTACAACTAGGTGCAAATTGTTCAGCTGAAGAAGTTGAAAATTATACCTCCTTGTTTAAATAATTTTGCGACATCTTCACCTGGAGCTACAAAAAAATGCCAAGTATCGCTCCCTCAATCGTTGTGCATGAAATCAAAAATTACCCAGGAGTTAAAACTGTGAGATAGAAACTTCACCTGATTCATCCTAAGAAAACCGCGGCAATCAACACAGAAGTCAAAAAGTTATTGAAATCTGGTTTTATTTATCCCACCCCTCTAACCGAATGGGTTTCCAACATCATTCTGGTCACCAAGAAACATGGGACCATTCGTGTGTGTGTCGATTTTTTGGATCTTAATAAGGCTTGTCCCAAAGACAATTACCCAACACCATTTATCGACCAAATTATCGATAATTTCGCCGGAAGCGTCACTTTCTATTTTATAGATGAATTTTTCGGATATAACCAGATCAACAATTTACCGACTGATCAACATAAAACAACCTCCATCTACCCATGGGGAAAATTTTCTTATCGAAAATTACCTTTTGGCCTTAAAAACATCGGAGCCACTTTTTAGTGGGCCATGTCGTATGTGTTCCACGACATCAAACATATCGTTGAACCTTATCTCGATGACTTACCAGCTCACTCGTCTCATCTATGAGACCATATTGGTCACCTCGGGCCATCTTTCTTTGATGTCAGTTTTACAACATACATTTGAACCCCCATAAATGCATTTTCATTGTTGAATCAGGGAGACTCCTCAGATTCGTAGTCTCCAAAGACGGGATTAGGGTGGATCCCTTAAAATTCAAATCCATTCTCGCTTTACCTCCTCCCAACAATCTTACCCAACTATAAAGTTTGCAAGGGAAGGCAAACTTTCTTCGTCACGTCATTTGAAATTATGTCGAAATCAAAAAAGGATTCATGAGATTGTTGCAGAAAGATGGCCCTTTCATCTGGGATGCCACTGCTCAATGCTCATTTGATGCTCTTAAGCATTCCTTAACGAACACAACTCGTTTTCACCCACCAAATTATGCGAGAGATTATATCCTTTATTTGGCTTCCTCTACTTCCACTATCGCTATAGTGTTAGTACAAGAGGATGACGATGACACCGAACATGTGATCTACTATTTGAGTAAAAGTCTATCACGTCATGAACTTCGATATTCACCTGTCCAAAAGTTGGCTTTGGCAGCAGTTATTGTCATCCAAATATTTTTCTACTATATTATGTTACGCACTACCACGGTCATTGCAGACTCGAACCCCATGCACCACATCTTGACTCGTCAAGTACTTGGGGGAAAATATTCCAAATGGATCCTCATTCTCCAAGAATTTGATATTGAGTTTGCCAAATCCAAGGCTAAGAAATCGTTGGTTTTTGCGGAATTAATTTGTGATCTTCCCCATATTGATGAGAATACTGAGCCCAATGATTCTTTCTCCGATGAGTCCATGTTCCTCATTAGTACGTCTAATCCATGGTATGGATATATTCTTCTCTATCTCTAAACCCAACGTTTTTAGCCTAACATTTCACGTGATGAACGACGTCGCATTAAACACCACTCAAAACGATACCTTATCATTGGCGACACCTTGTACCATCATGGCATTGATATTGTATTACAATGTTGCTTAACCCATGAATATTATCAACAAGTTTTAAATTAATATCACCTTGGAGCTTGTGGCGATCATCTTTCTGGGATGGCTAGAGCCCAAAAAATCTTACGTGTCGATTATTTTTGGCCTTCCATATTCAAATATTGCATTGAGGTAATTAACAAATGTCCACCCTATTAGATATTTCAGAAGAAATCACATACCCACCCAGCTCCACTTCATCCCATTGTCGTCGTCGACCCCTTTGAAAAATGGGGCATCGATTTTATGTAATGTAAGCCAACCTCAGTCAGGGGGCACGATTATATCATCATTGTCGTCGATTATTTCACTAAATGGGCTGAGGCTATGGAAACATTTCTTAACGATGGCCTCACTACAACACTTTTGTGTTTAACCACATCATCGCTCGATTCGATGTCCCATAAGCTATTTTAACTAATCATGGAGCCCATTTCCAGAACTAGATGATGGGTGAATTGCTCACCAAGTTAGGTTTTCACCATGAAAAATCATCCCCTACTACCCTTAGGAAAATGGAAAAGTTGAAGCCATCAATAAAGTCCTGAAAACTATGATTCAACGCATGGTGGGAGTGAAAAAAACTTATTGGCACTTGCATCTCTTCTCCGCACTATGGGCTTATCAAACTTCAGTTAAAACCACAACTAGATTTACACCCTTCCAGTTGGTATACGTGTTAGAAGTGGTATTATCGATCAAATGTGAGATCCCATCGTTGAACTCCTACCCCACACTTCTGTGGAAGAGGAACGATTCTTGTATCTAACCAAGTTGTATGAAACCCATCACAATGTTGCTCACATCAACAAGACGTATCAAAAATGCATGAAAAAACAATATGATAAGTCCATCCAACCTCACACTTTCACAGAAAGACATCTAGTCCTAGTCTATGATCAAGATCATGACAAAATGGGGGAAGGAAAGTTAGAACCCATGTGGCACAATCCATACATCATAAAACGTGTGCTACACAGAGGCGCCTACGAGTTGGTATACTATGATGGAATATCTCTCAGTGAACCCCGAAATGGGCTTTACCTCAAGAAGTACTATCCATAGAATATCTCACATGTGTGCTTTGTACATTATTGTACTATATACTTTTGACTTTGTGTGTTTTTATTTTTTGTGCATGAGTTTCGCCTCAGCTGCTTATACTTTGCTTTGTGATTGAATGTGCAGATGAAATCATCCTTTCCCATCTATTTCGGGTTTGCAGATGGTGCTAGTCGACGCAAATTGGGTCATCTACCACTCTGGAAGGTTAATGAGTTCATGGGAACTTTCCTCGGATCTACGACCAATCATGTTGCAGAATATCATGTCGTCGTCAAACTTTTAACCAAATCCTCTTCTCTAGGTATATCTCAATTGATTATCAACCTCAATTCTCAACTCGTGGTCCATCAACTAAATCGTGAGTACGTCGTTCACAACTCAGTTTTACTACATCTCCATCTAAGGGTTTGTCATCTCGAAAGAGCTTTTGAATTTCTTGAATATAGACACATATCGAGAGCACTCAACATGATCGTGGATTCGTTATCAAATTACATGTTGGATTGGTATATTATGCATAGATAACCATTTCAAACATAAAGCATATGTATAGAAAACATCACATAAAACAAAAATACAACATAAGTAGCCATTGCAAAAATTGTTTATATATATAAGCTTGATAGCAAAAGTTTTTTTCAAAATACATCATACAAAAGTACATAACGACGCAAAACATGGGCCCTCATGCCCATAGAATCATCATAAATACTACAAAATGACTGGGTACTCTACTCATCCCCATGTATCACGTTGTGCTCTGCATAGCACACCACTTCTTGTGTCACCCATCGTAGCAAATGATTGAGGCTCTCGGAGACCCCAACTATATGTCGTTGAAGGTGTAGAGGCACATCTCGTCTCCTCATGGGTGGAACACCCATGGTTAAGCCCCAGAGGTTCCTCTCCGCTTCTCGGAGTCCTCCCACTACAACATTGTGCTCTGTCACAGCCTATGCATCTCTGCAATGCCCTAATGTTGGCATCTATGCCATATGTGACACACCTTTGTCTGAATGATGAAAGAAAAAAGACTTAGATCCCTCATTGTACAACCAAAAGAATATAAAAAAAAACCAAAAATATTGTTACAAAGTTATGATCTTTCGTATCGAATGTGTCCCACTGTATGCCCTCGGGAAATACCAAGTCCACGGTACCCATGAAATCTACCCCGGCATAAGGGAACTTCTCGATCACCATTATTTTACTCCTCCACCATGCAAATAAGTCAGAAGTGAATCTCAAAGTCGAGGGCTCATTCCCCAACCTGGGGGAAAGACTAGTCCACCTCTACATGCGAGGATTAATAACAGGGTGTGCTATCATTTCAACCTGTATTTACATCTGTGGAATTCGTTCCAGGAAAACCGAAACCAAGAAAGAACCATATCCAAACTATGTTTGCCTGCTCGTTCTGCATTTGGGTATTTTCTCTTTAGCATTCCTCAAGAACCTTGCACTCCAATTGAACAACCGAGGTTCCAAGCACTAAATGGCATAAGAAGTTTGGGACTTTGAAGTGATATGGGCACTAGTGCTTCCCTCCAACTTGGTGATAGTGAATAGGACGTATCAGAGAGATAGGCCCATCACCTCTTTTATAACGATCCTTCCTCCTGCAAACCGTGACCCTGTTATATAGTATTCAACAACATATGCCTTGGTCGATTGCGGAGTGGCCCGGTGTCCGGACAAAAGAATGGGCCCCCCTCTCCTTGAGAGCCCCGTCAAAGAGTATACATCGTCCATCTTGATCTCAATCATATGCAGTCATATACGAAATGCTTGTTCACCGTCATCCCATAGACTGATAAAGTATTCAAGCAATACCACTTATTTCCTCATATTTTGAAGTTTGAAGTATTTGAGCAAGACAAAATTGTGTAAGGCCGCCCTTGCTTGAGGATATTGAAGAGAAACAATGTCATCAAACTCATGCTCATGTTATTTCCATTCAATCATGTTTAGCTATGAATGAAAACTACAAATACATCAATTAATCATCATTAGCTAAGTCTTCAAAAGAAAAAATTACCTCTTTCTAACCTATAAATCATTTTTTTTTAATTATGCACCTAATGCTCCCTTGGAGAAGAAAATAGAGTGCTATCTCCCTCAACACACATACTAGGGCATTGAAATTGTGATCGATGCTCCCCTTGATGCCTTGAGGGAGCGTCAATCCAAGATGATGCTCTAGGGATTCTAAAGGAGCCTAAGCACAAGAAATAAAAGTTGAAATGCAATAAAAAGACATGGAAAAGAATGAGGAGGAGGAAACAACCAACCTAATCTGGACGGTTTTGAAAACGACTCCCCACAGTCCCCACAAACAACGCTTAAAAAATGATCTAAAAGAGGCAAAAGCTCAAAGAAGAGAGGAGAATAGTAAAAACAAAGGTAAAATGAATTTTTGACCTAATTTGATATTTGATATGTTCAAATTTAGCCATTTCTCCTAATTATAAAGTTTATTTTTGGGTTTTTTTGTCAATTGTTCGAGAAATTACTAATGCCTTTTGCCTAGAAAAGCTTGTTTGTATAGGAATTTGAGCAGATTTCTTTCTATGAACTTGTAACGATAATGAGCTTAGTATTTGTTCTTTCTCGCACTCACAAATACATGAGAATGTAACCGAGTATACTTTTATCACTTTTTCGGACTCATAAAGGATATACGAAAAAGGAACCCCCTGGATTTTCCTTTAAGCTCTTTTCAGACTCTCTAAAACATGAAAATATTGTCGAGTGATATTGCTTCCTTTCACACTCGTCAAAAGGTTCGAAAGGGCATCTTCTGAGTAATAGTTTATCTCATTTTCGTACCTCAGAGACTAACATTACGAAAAAGGGAAACCTTGGAGTCGCCTTTAAGTTATTTCCAGACTCTCTAAACATGAAAAACCACCAAGTTTTCTTTCTCTGGACTCGCTAAACTACACATTGAAGGATCCATATGGAAACGAACCCTTAAATAGAGGAAGAGGAACTTACTAAAGGTGAGTTATATCGAGCATGTGTTATCCTCCTCGAGCTTGTTAAATTAAAAATAGGTACTCATCTATCTGGATGGGGGAAAAAATTGAAGGAAGTAGGTCAAGTTTCTTGAAAACTTTTGTAAGTAGCTTTTGCATTCGCCCTTGAACACGACACGTGTTTTAACATCCACATTGAACACTTGGATAGTCTGCTAAACCTCTGCACTGAACCAATCCTATGAGTCTTTCCACTGCTTTGACCCATCCAAAGAATGCCTCAGCACTCGCTGCATTATCTTTTGGTCCCTTCTACATTTATACTGCCAAGTCTCACATCGTGTCTTACTGTTCAAGGGAAGTTTCTACCTTGAGATTCAACCATCTACACAATTACTAGTTTCCATACTCATTTCAGTCTTTGTTCATCTACTATATCTTATCACTTTCCTCTTTCATTTTTGTGTCGATGATGAGGGATACATCAAGGCCCTCCTTCGACGAGTCTTTTCCTGTCGACTTCAACACATCATTCGGGAATTAGACTTAGAAACAAGTTAGTACCTTGGTACCTGCATGCTTCAATGGCAGGCCTCCTCGCTTCTGACAGCAAGGTTACATCATAGACCTCTAATCAGATAATTCCATGAATGTTCGACCTCGACTCCTTATTTACATTCATTGGAATGTACTATAGTACCTTGGGATTCATTAACATCATTGGTGATTTCCCTTGCACTTGTTAACGATTTACCTTAATGACCAATAATCAATTGGTTTCTACCATGTTTGACATCAAATCATCTATTCACATGGCTAGATTCGTACCACATCAGGATTGGGATGAAGACCATGGGTTGAGATTTCACTTTGTTATCTGCTTTGCCCAAGCTACGAAGGAAACCATTTGAGCATGTTGATATATATGTTTCCACATAGATCCACATTGTTTTGGTTTATGGCTATGTTTTATCATCTCGTAGCTCCATTGTGTATTTTTCATGGCTACGATCAATTCATGCCATAGAAGTATGGATCCACATTGTATCTCTGGTGGCCATACCCTTAGTCAATATGGATTTGCAGTGTATGTATTGGCAACCATACTTTGAGTCACTTATAGTCTAAGCATAGGTATGCCTGCCTAGGGAATGGAATACATATGAACATTGTTTGATGGTTTTCTGTAGCTTCTACCATATTCCTTGACTCCACACCCTTGCTTCGAAAAATATACAAAGTGCTTCAGCCTGTGGCTTGCATTTTTTGACTTCACACTTTGGGGGGGAATCTGTTACACATAAAAATTCCTCACTTTGATAATGTCACATTCTCATTTTCGCAAGTGTCGTAAGTGTTGCATCGCGAAAGACACATCAAAACAATTGATACAACCCATAAAACATGTTAGAAGAATAATCCCTATCATCTGACAGTCAAAACAAAGGTTTTTCTATGAGAATTGGTCATCTTGATAACTTTTGGGAAGATTAGCGCTCCCCTGCACATATGTAGGGAGTGCTAGTGCTCTTTGTCTATATAGCAGGGAGCATTGTAGCGCTTTTTTGCCCATTGTAAGGGAGCACCAAATTGGTTGAGCAAATATTACAAGAAATCCCATTTTCTTCTAAAGGAAAACTATGAATGGATCGAGTTGGTTTGTCTCAAATCTAACCATTAGGTTGCATCTAAGGAGGATATCACAAATATTGGAGTCATATCCTCAACTAATCCCACATATAACCAAGGTGGTTGAGCCTCTCAAAGGATATAAATGGAGCCATTCTCATGGTGTACAATGGAGAAAATAATCAACAAAGCATTTTTATTCTGATCGTGGATCTTTCAAGCAAGGGTTGGACAAGGAGTACTTGGAGAGGCTGCTGCAACATCATATGAGGATTATAAGTTTCCTTTTTAAATTTCTCATTAATATACTTGGCCTATTTCCTTCTAGTACGTGTCTACATTTACTTGTCTATGTTTTTCTTAATGTTCATAGATATATCAATTTTATCTAATCCATTAGAGTAGGAGATAGTCGTTTGTATTTTGTTGTCCATTGCAGGTGTTATTCAAAACTCGTGGATTGGAGCAGCTTGGAAAAAATTTCGAAAGTGAGGTATGTCATACTATCCATCTTACTCTTTTTTTCTATATATAAAGTTAATCTATAGGAATGGTAGTGTCCAATGGTAGTTTTATGTCTTAATAGAGGGGTCTGTACTCCAAGAGAAAATTCACCTGTCCATAGGGGAATATTTCTGTAACACTGAGAATTGCACTCTTCATCCAGATTTTCTGAAGACTTCCAATTCAATTTTGCAGGCTTATCCTTCAAGGGTAAGGATTGGCCATAATTCCAGTTTGTTGTCCATCAAATTTCTTTGTTTTTTCCTTGTGAGATATTCACTTCTTCTCTGCTTCCTCCAACCCTAACACTTATGCTCCATAGTTCCAATTATGCATAATAAATTCAAATCCTTTGCATACATGTGTCTTCTTCAACTCTTATCCTTCCTCTTTGTTTTAGGAAAATTCCCTTGCAGGCAGGTGAATGTCCTCTTGGATCCTAGACCCCTATGACCAGGACAGAAAATTGTTAACATTGAACACTGACATTCCTTTAAATGTACCTAAACTAGTCAATATCAAAAGAGGAAGAAGAGAGGATGTACCATTTTCTGAAGCTTTTCCTTACTCGGTCCAGGCTGAACTTTATCTTCAGTCCACTTTAATGAGTTTTGCAATTCAATAAGAAAGAAAGACAATGCATTCTTCCTATTCTACCAAGATTAGTTTAAACTAGATTTATCAAGAAGAGACAAGACTATGCAATCAGACACAAAATTGAAGGAAAGAGGCCAAGAATATATTAATGAGAACATAAAAAGGTACTTACAATTTGTAGATGCAGATGCATCAGCCTCACCAAGTCCTCCTTGTCCAACCCCTTGCTCGAAATATCCATGATCAAAATGAAAATACTTTTCACTGATATTCTCCTCCTTTTCACCATAATAATGCCTCCTTTTATAGGCTTTGGGAGGCTCAACCACCTTAGTTATCTTTGGAATAAGTTGAGGATATGACTCCATCAGTTGTGGTATCTCCCTTATATATAGCCTAAAGCTTGGATTCAAGCCAAACCAACTTGGATCCTTTCTAGTTGTCCTTAGAGATAAGGGGGATTTATTCCCAAGAATATCTCAACCAATCGGCTCTCCCTCAAAGCTGGAAACAGGGCGCTATAGCGCTCCCTGCTAAGTGTACAAGGAGCACTAGTGTTCCCTGTAAGTGATCAGGGAAGCGCGGATCTCCAAAAATTCATTTAAGATGATAATTTCCCAAGGCAAAATAATATGTATGATTTCCAAACAACGTGTTTTCCTTTTCTAACATGTCTTAGAGGGTGTATCAAGTTTTCTTATGGTGTCATCTACAATTCGACACTTGCAGGATGAAAATGTGATATTTGCAACACTTGTGAAAAAAGTGTGACACTTGCATCACTTATGATAATGATAATGGGACATTATCGAAGTGAGGAATTTTGATGTGTAACACTCTTAAGAAAATATATTTTTCCATGATCAAAATCTATTTGAAATTCTTCCATTTGGGCAACAAATGACTCTATATGTGACGATTACTAGTTCTACCCTAAAGAGGTGTGCTTGAGATCCATTTGATTGATTAGTATCCCTGAGATTGGATCTCACTTGAGGTAGCTCAGATGCAGACTTAAAATTGATACCTTGTTCCTTGAGGCATATGTTAGATGCAAAGTACACCATTACTTACCCCATGATTGAAAACATATTTTAAAACTGGTAAAAGGGTAAATGCACCATAAAGTGTTAGGAATACCCTATGTTATAGAGAAACAAGCACTTTAGTGAAGTCTGCTCGATAAAAACCATCACAAGTAAGGTTGTGAATATACCATATAATTCCCTTAGCAAGGTTCATTTCTTGTTCCATTTTTCAAGTAATCCTTAACAGGTATTCTTTCAGCCTCTTGGGATAACCTGATGTCTAAATCTCAACATCAGAGTAAATGTTGCTGAAAAAAGTGAATTTTGCAATTCAAACCTCTCAGATAATTCCTGCACAATGTTTCCTCGTGAAGATGGATGGAAACCAAGGTTAAGACAAGATTTTAGTCAGAGAAAACAAAAAAATTCAAACGAAAAGAAAAAGATTTAATGACAAGAACTTTAAACTAAAGTAACCATCACAAAATTCAAACTAAAGTAATCAATAGTTAATGGTATTTATTGAAGAAACAAACACAAGTTCAGATATACTTTATTCAAATGAAAACAAATGCAAACATCTAAGCTATGTAGGAAGAAATGAAGGGAAAACTACACTAATCCTATTTCTAACCTACCCTGCACTGGCTGAAAGAAAGTTAGGTGTAAGCATAGTGACAATGAAGCCAATCAAGTAACTC